>JAKSZP010002770.1:0-174080 GCA_022478985.1 Massospora cicadina
CAAAAATCACCAAACTCGGCACAAGTATTCTATAAAGTTTGGGAACGGAATGCTAATATGTGATTATTTAAAATAATCATATAAATTTAAATATCAGTTCTATTTAAGATCTAGAACATATATTTCTAATATAATTATATAGCAATTTGGCTGCGTATTTTCTTATTCATTTAATTCTATTTTTTCATAGGTTTTTGATAAGGGGTTGGTAGTTTTTGGCTGGTGCAAGTTCCGTAGTTGGTTTTTGCTGAGTAGTGGTTTATTTTTTGGTTGTTTCAATAGGCTCAACAGTTTCAGGTAAGTGATTAATGGTTTGGTTAATTTGGCAGGCTTTATTGATTTTAGCTAAGTGGTTGGAGGTTGGAATTTTTAATAGGTTTAATGGTTTCTGAACTTATTGATAGCTATCTACCAATATAAAAACTAAAATAGCTTATAATCTGATTGATTTGATAGGTTTATTTTATTTGGCCGAGTGGGTTGATGGTTTTTGGTCGAATCGATAGGATACAGTTTAGCTTTGGGAGTGATTAGTTATTGGTTGATTTGATAAGTTCAGTTAGTTTTAGCTGAGTGGTTGGTGGTTTTGGTTGCTTCGATTGAGCAATTAGATTTGGCCGAGTAGTTATTGCTTAACTATATAGAAAATCTAAAAAAATCAATTCGAATCACCTGAAATTCTATAGACACCGTAGCGAAGCACGGGTAACTCCGCTAGTTCCAGATAAAAAGTACTTAAACTTTGGTTACAAAGTGAGTTAAATCTTAATTATATGTTCTTATTATTATTAGGAATAAGTTAGTCATGGCATGGGATGATATCCTGAATACTACTTGTCATGCTATTAGGTGCAATATAAAGTTAAACATGCTGAGTGCAAGCTAGAGGTAGATGGTAATTGTAGGACTTCCGTTTTTAAGTTTGGTGGTGCTATGCCCAAGAAGCTGACAGTCAATGCTTGAAGCTGAGTTGCACAACAAGTATATTTTTATTTAAATGAGATGCCAAGTCACTGCTTAGGTCCCATTGTTAGAGTATCCACCCTATGGTAAGTACAGAAAAATAGACATATTGAAGTCAAGTACCAAAACAAGATATAGAAATAATGATGTATATTAATATAGTATAGAATAGGGGTTTTTATATGTCATATTCAACAATATAAACCCCAAAAGGAAAATGATTAATAAAATTAATAGGGGGAAGAATCAGTAATAGAGAGTTTAAGTCCAGGGGAGTGTCCCCTATACTTGGACTCAGTGGTTTTCCCTTTCCCTTCCAAAGAAGGTCCAAAGAGACCAGCTGCCCCCCTCATCTTCCAAAGCAACCTCACCCATGTGGTGGATGAGTGGTGGGTCATGGCTTACACTTAAGAAAATTCTGTCACCCATTTATATACTAACAAATGGAAGATTGTTACAACAATTGAAGAAATCTGCATCAAGGTTTTGGCAAATAGGGACCAGCATGGGATGAATGAAACAAGTCTCCCACTAGGCTGACCTCAAATTTGGCAAACATTGCTGACAGTATCAAACCTTCAGCAACAATAGCTGACAGCATTGAATCTTTGGTAAAAATAGCCAACAGCATCAAACCTTCCCTGTTGGCATTAAAATCTCAATCTGCTGAACCCCACATGGCTGAACAGGTGCCAGAGTGATCAGGTGTGGGCAGGTTGGGCGTCCTGAACCTATTCCAACTACTTGGGACTGTCCCTACATGGGATAGCCCTGGGAGGCTCCCATTATCTGTTGAGCATGATGTCACCACTCAAATCAATATATTTTTGGCAAAACTGCAATTTAGGCATCTGAGGACAGATTGATGATGACTTATCCTGATGCCAACACTTTTGGAGTCAGATTTAGTTAAACAGCTTCCCCCACTTGAAGTTACACCAGTACAGGTTGTAAACTTGAGGGCCCAATCCCCTGCATCCCAAAGCTATTCCCAAATTGACTGGGCATTTAAACAATTATCCCACACTGAAAGAATTGACAGTCAATTTTCTTTATAAAAATTAATAAAAATTCTCATGTTCCAAAATCATTTTTGGTATCCTGTAACACCTGCCTATATGAAATTATGGAGCATGCAATGACTGGGCCATAACAGTCATGTTGATGACCTTGTTGCCTTCTGCAGTTAATTGGGCCTACTGTGCTCATGACTTTCTGAACTATTCTTCAATTGACAGAGCAATGTACCACCAGGATCTCAGCTTTTCTGTGAGCAAAATTATTCCCACTATGGGTGAGAATCTGCACTCTTGCCAATGGCCCTATTCCAAGTTCCCCCAGGGGATAAAATCCCACCAATCCAATCCAACATTTTCCTACACCCAGGCCCATAGTCCCTGTAGCTGAAACAGCCTGGCTCTTTGCTGGGTTGCTTATCACTCTTACAGACCATCAGCAATCATTGTTCACCTACCTCCCAGCCCATCTAAATGTTGCTTGAGCAGCAGTGTTTCTGGCATTCTGGCTCACCTTTTGGGTGCTCTTACATCCTGACTGGCAGGCCAGTCTAAAATTTATCTGCTGCCTCCATGACATAATAAATTGTCCATTGTTTTTAATTATTTCCACCCTTCTCATTTGAGATGAGTGCAGCAGTGGTCACTATCTACCAGATGAATGTGCAATCAGGAATTTGCCTTCTGATGTTTGTCTGGTTAATCACTGATTTTGTGAGCAGCTTCTGGATAACATTGGAGCAATTTCCCCACACCTAAACTAACCCATTGACCTCCACTTCCACCTCAGCCCACCCTCAAGTAGTGGTTTTGGTTGTTCCCTCCCACAAAGTTGCAAATCAGGTCCTTGACACTCTCACAAAGTTGCAGATGCAGTCCTCAATTGCCCTGGATAGTTATGATTCACTGACAAATGCTTAGCAGATTGTGGCCCTTCTAGATGCAGTTGAAGATGATGCTCATTGGTGGGTGTGGGCCTTTTGCACCCAGCAATTAAGGCAGGCAACCCCAACTCGCTTATTACATTAGTTTCAGCAGCTTTAAAAACTTCTGTGCCACGTTCTAGATGCCTGTTCCATTTATTTGCTAAGATTTCTGAAGCCCCTAACTTGGCTTTCTTTTGTTGCAGCCTTTTATAAGCAAGCCTTGGTGCTTGATTTTTTCATGAGTATTGTCCAAGCATTTTTCTGAACTGCATCAGACTTGGTCTCTGCCAACCATGCTATTTAGTCTGCCCTATGGAGACAGTAGAACAGATCTACATGGCAGCAATTTTAAATAATGTGACCCTCTGCCATAATCCCCAAACTAAAAGTGGGAACTTCATGATTGAATTTGCTGACTTAGACTCAGTTTCTGATCCTGACGTCAATTCAGTATCCATCTTGTTTCTAGGTGCTGATGCTGCCCTCACAACAGAGCTGATCACCTCAAGCTCACCTGCCCCTCAGTTGATGGAAGACCATCCTGGAGAGAATGTGAAAGCCTTTTCTTTGTAGAAAAATTTTGTTTCTTCAAAACCTGTTCTTTTCCCTGATCTGGTTACAATTTCTACTTTGTCAGCATAATCATGCACAACTGTCAATAAATAAAATTATGCCTAATTTTATTACCAATGGAAATTAGAATTAGGGCACACCAGGGGTTCATAAGTCCCTGGTTAACATGAGAGCAGTGAGTAACTTCATGGTCTGAATTTGTTCTAGCAGCTCAAATTAGACTTGGACCTGTGGCCAGAGGTGCTGGTCACATTATCAGCCTCCCAACCATCTTTCAAAGTTAAGCATTCTGTGACTTTATTGGTTCACCAGTTTAATTTCTGCAATCACTTTACTGCAATGCCTGACCTTGTGTTCTCAGTAATTCTGGGTGTGGATTGGTAGCATTGTCAGCATGTGAGAATCCAACTAGATAAAATATGCTGTCTTTTGCCAATGCTTAGATAGATGGCGAGTTTTCATTGTTTGACACCATCATTAAAGCTTGGAGATGTGGATCTATTATGACTTTTTTCTCTCCCATGGCCTTCTGACCTATTTTTCAGCCACGTTGATGGCCTTCCAGAGCATCTTTGATTCCTAAAAGTCCAACCGCCTTCCCCACATACTGAATTCTATTTGAAGTTCAAAATAACTTTGGTCATGGTAAAACTAAACTGCCCACTTTACCCACATATGGCAGATGAG
Organism: Massospora cicadina; assembly: GCA_022478985.1. Lineage (NCBI taxonomy): Eukaryota > Fungi > Entomophthoromycota > Entomophthoromycetes > Entomophthorales > Entomophthoraceae > Massospora > Massospora cicadina. The sequence goes on from JAKSZP010002770.1 coordinate 4,166, forward strand.
AATGCCACTCTCAATGCATGGTTAGACAATATTATCAAAAAGGGCGGTTGTTCAAGGATATATCCCCAGTTGCCTCACCTTTTTTCTTTGCCAAAAAAGCTGATGTTTCACTTCACCTCTTTGTGTATTATGGGAACCTCAAATGCACCACAGTTCATGAACCCTACCCACTTCTGCTGAAGCAGCAATTGTTTAAGAAATTACAAAGTTGCAAGTATTTTTGAACTCAATCTGTTAAACACCTTTAATCAAATCTGGGTAGCAGAAGGCTAGTAATGGCTTACAGCTATCTGGATAAAAAGAGGCATATTTCAATTTCTTGTGATGCCTTTTGGGTTAAAGAATGCACCTGCAACTTCTCAGTGGATGATCAATGGTGTGCTAGGGGAACTATGGTCCACATGCATGGTAGTATATATCATTAACATCCTGGTATACTCTTCCTCACTCAAAAACATGAAAAAGATTTAGAGGCAGTAGTGGCTGTCCTGCATAAGGCAGGTTTGTTTGTCAAGCCATCAAAGTGCAAATTTTACTGGATGAAAGTTACTTTCTTAGATATTCTCATAAAGGATGGGTACGCCATTTCACCCAGCATAATTGGATGCCATCCAAAAGTGGCCAACCCTGATGACTCAGAAACAACTAAGAAAATTTTTTGGGTACAATAATTTTTCTAATAAATTCTCTCCATACTCTTGCAGTTGGCTGCACCACTGCATCCACTCATGGTCAGAAACGTTCTCTTCCACTGGACGCCCAAGTGCCAGCAGGAATTTGATTCAATCAAGGAGGTGTTCTTGTTGCCTCCCATCCTCAAGCATGCAGACCCCTACAAACCCTACATTGTAGCATGCAATGTGGCTTCCGCTGTGGTAGGGGCTATCTTTCTCCAAGAGCACAATGGTTTAAAACACCTGATTTTATACTTTTCCTCTAAGTTTTCCTCCACAGAGAAATCATGGACCATCTATCACAAGGAGTTGGCAGCTGTGGTATGGGCTTTGAACCACTGGTGGTATCTCTTGAAGGGTGCTCAACATGAGTTGACTGTGCATATAGATTATCAAGCTCTCCTATATTTCTGCAAGATGCAGAAGTTGGCGCACAAAAAGGCTCAAACCTACTGAAGCTTGTGTAGCTTTAATTTCAAATATGAGTTTGTGAAGGGAGCATTGAACATACTTCCCAACTTTTTGAGTTGTAATCCTGCACTTTGTCCAGCTGAATTGGATGAGGTATATCTTGTCAAATTTATTCAGCCAACTCAAATCTTGGCCATCATTCCTCCCATGGTTTCAGTAGCGGATTTAGGTCCAGATGCACCTTAGGTCTCACAGGTCTTAGTGGCTCAGATGGCATGTGCACAAGAGGTGGAACTTTTTTGGAGCAGTTGTCACTTCCAACTTCCAAGCATTCACTCTGTTCTCTGGCCAAGGGGCATATCAAGTTTAGGTCATGTTTGTAGATACCTCCCCTCAACCAGGGTAAAGTTATCCAATCTTATCATGATCCCCCTGCAGTTGTTCATCTGAGGAGCAAGAAATGCATAGATTTAGTAAAGTATACCTCCAACTGGCCAGGCCTGTTGAAGGATATTCCATCATAAATTGCTAACTGCATAACTTGTATACAGGCCAAATTGGACAGGTCTGGCAAATAATAGCCTCCTCCACCCTTTGCAGCAGGCAGAGAGGCCATGGACATCAGTGTCCTTGGACTATATTAATGAGATACCCAGCTCTAATGGGTTCACAATGGTCATGGTGGTCATAGACCGCTTCACTAAATTTGCCTTCTTTATACTGTGCTCCTCCACCATCACCTCTGAGAAGACTGCCCACTTGTTCATGAGGCATGTAGTATCTATGTTTGGGCTCCCATAGGAAATCATCAGTGACCAAGGAACCCAATTTACAGCGCAGTTTTGGAACAAACTCTTGGCAATTTTGAAAATTATGCCCTGTTGCTCCACAGCATACCATCCTCAGTCAGATGTTCAAACTGAATGGGTCAATCAAAGCTTGAAATATATCTACAGTGCTATTCTGCAGCTGCTCAGGATACCTGGGTGGACGATCTTTACTCGCCAAGTTTGCATACAATAATGGAATTCATGCATCTACAGGCTTCTCTCCATACAAAGCTATCTTAGGTATAACCCATCATTTTTAGTTGGTCCATGCCTTTGCCCATAGGTACTGCTATAGCTGACCATGCCTGGCACATTTGTGCCACCCAGTCCTTGGTTTGGAAATACTTGACCATGGCCATTAGTGATTATAAACGTTTTTCAGATTAAAAGAATCTCCTGGTGCACAAAATAAAGGTAGGTTCACATTTCATATTGGACACACAGCACTTGTGCATGCATGTGCCCTTAAACAAGTTTGTAAGAAAATGCTCAGGCCCCCATTTAGTAAAAGAGGATCTGGGAAAAGATACCTTCCGCTTAAAGTTGCCAGACCACTGGAAGCAACATCCCATCTTCCATGTCTCACAGTTTTCCTCATTCAAGGGAGCAATCCCACTAAAATCTGAGTCCATTGCGATTGAGGGAATGGAGGACGCTGAAGTTGACACCATTTTGGCTTCCTGACAATAATGCAGATTGATTTATTATTTAATCTCTTGGAAGGGCTATCCAGTCTATGAAAATAGTTGAGTTGGCACTTGGGACTGTGCTAACTGTTTGGAGCTTGTTAAGGCCTTTCACGCCACCCCCTTAATGCTTTCCACCCTCCCAAATATTATGACGCTGATGGCAATCAAATTACCCAAGGCATACAAGAACGTGGCCCTCACCCAGTTTCCCAGTGGTAGAGATCCCCTTTAGGAAAAGGGAAGTATAATGTAAGTCTAGGAGAGCGTCCCCTACACTTGGACTGGGTGGTTTTCTCTTTCCCTTCTAAAGAAGGTCCAAAGAGGCCGGCATCCCCCTTGTCTCCCAGGGTAAACTCACTATGTGGTGGACAAGTGGCGGGTTACAGCTTACTCTTTAAAAATTCCGCCACCCAACACTGTACCAAAAACTGGGGAGTTGTTATGGCGAAGTGAAGAAATCTGCATCAAGGTTTTGGCAAATAGGGACTATAAATTTGGACAGTATTGTTAGGATCCATCATGTTGTTCATACAGGTCAAACCCACTGAGCAACAGATAGATGATGTGGGGATCGTCAGTCCTTTGAACACACTTAAAAATATACTTAAAAAATATGAGCAATTGCCAAATCAATTCTTTATTTATTTTAGTAAATACAGCGACCTTTTGATGTTCCATTCTTTCTCTACTATTAACAATCTATCTCTCAATTGCTCATCTCACTTATATACAGCAGCTTCATGTGATACTGCTCTCATGGCTTTAAAAATTCTATTCTACTGATTCTCCTCAAATTTGGCTTGTTATTCTCTAATCCTCTATTGCCCAAATTGTAGGTGATTTACTTCATATTTGTCAAATGTCAACATCGCCTTATCACCTTATTACCTTATATAGAGGAAATCCAATAAAAACCTGTTATATCCTAATATTGCCTCATCTTGAAGCACTCAAATAATTGTAACTGATATCATTTTGGTGGATTCCGCCCTAGCTGTCCCACAATTATCATCCAGTTATATCAGAATTGCAACATTACCCCCTCCTTGACTGGACAATTAAGATCCTATTGTTTGTAAGGTTGGAGGAACTTTGCGTGTACTTGGATAATGAGCTGACCACTTTCAGGATCCTTTATGGTATATGTGTCAATTCCAGTTTTTTTTATAATTTCAAACAAACCAATCCAAAATACTGGCCAGCTTGTGTTTCCACCCAAATCCGTGTTGGTCATGGAAGAGAACCATATTGCCTTCCTTGAATGGTGCCAGCCCACTATGACATTCCTGATCAGCGGCCTGATTCCTGATCTTTTTGGCTAAGCTGAAGGAATATACTTTGATTTGCAGTTTGATCAGAATGTTTGTGAGGTTAGTCAAATAGCGATGGGGTTCCAGTCCACCAGTTTCTTCTACACATGAATAAAGTAATGCCAGAAGAGCTGGGTGTCAGCTGTATAGTAGTTGGAAGGGACTCTTCCCCATGGCGGAATGTTAACTAATGTATAGGTGAACATGGTAGTGGAAAGGAGAGAGCTTCAATCAGAAGGTTGATATGTTACTAATTTTTGTAGTATGCTCACCAGAGTTCCATTCATCCATCTGACCATTCCATTGGATTCAGGGTGGTATGGGGTCATCAGAACCCCATGAACATCCATAAGCTCATTCAGTTTGGGTAGGATGTGTGAGGTAAAGTTGGTTCTGTTATCAGTGAGAATAAACTGAGGGGAGCCATGTCACTGAATAATGCATTCCATCACAAACCTGACCACAGTAACTGCCCCTGGGTCTCATATCACCCTCACTTTGGCCCACCGGGTCAAGTGGTCAATAGTCACAAGAATTTACTTACACCAGTTGGCTCCTGTTGGCAAGGGGCCAATGACATCAAGGGAAACTGTGTGCCAAGCAGAATGTGGTTTCACTAACCAATATGACGTTGCATGGCAAAATGGCTTCTCCACTTGGCACTGATGGCAAAAGGAAATAGTTTTGAGCACATTGAGGCTCATACTTTCCCAATAGTACTGGGGATGTAACAAAACTATAGTCTTATGCACTCCACCATGCCTGACTATCTTGTGTGCACTCATAATGATTCCCAGTCATGCTGAAGGGTGCAGAAAATTCACCGTAGAATCACTGATCCACTTGTACAGTTCCCCATTCCATTGGAAAATATTCATTCACATCTCATTTAACACTTTAATCTCTTGGGGCGGTTTGTCATCATATTTTCTGCTGAGCATCTTATCATACATCATGTTGCTGAGGTCCACTGTCACCACAATAGTTGGTAATTGAGATAAACAGTCAGCGTTCTAATGCTTTACTTCTAGCCAATGGAGAATCTCAAAATCATAAGCCTGCAACTTAAGAGCCCATTGAGCCAAATGGCCTTTAGGTTCTTTGAGGTTCTGCAACCAGTGTAATGATGCATGATCTGTTACAACTTTAAACTTTACCCCATGCAGATAGACTTTGAATTGCTTATACACATAGATCACTGCTAAGAACTCTCACTTGGTCACAGTATGATTATGCTCATGACAGTTCAGACTTTGACTAAAGTATGCTACCAAATGTTCCTCTCTCCTGTCATCTTTCTGAGAAAGTACAGTCCCAACAGCAGAGAGGGACACACCATCTGAATGATAAACTCCTGATCAAAGTTCAGATATTGTAACACTGGTGCGCTGATCAACACCATATGGAGTGTATCAAAAGTGGATTGATGACATTCCATCCATTCAAACACAGCATACTTTTAACAACTCAAATAGCAGCCCCTCAATACAGCTAAAATTAGGATAAAGTGCTGGTAGTAACTGAACATTTCCAAAAATACCTGTATGCCATGCTTACTATTGGGAGTAGTCATTTTGCTGATGGCCTCCACCTTACCTGACTGTGGTTTCGCCCTTTTGAGTCTACCACAAACCCCAGATATTTCAGCTGATCATTGAAGAAGTTACATTTTGAGGTTTAATTTTTATGTTCACCTCATCCAGCCGGCGGAATACTGCTTCTAGGTGGTTGAGATGCTCCAAAAAGGTTTGAGAGAAAACATTAATATTGTGGAGGTATACAAACATGCATGACAGTTTCAGGTAACCAAGAATATATCCATGGTTCACTGAAATGTAGCTGAGGCATTTCAAAGCCCTTAAGGTATCTGCATCAGTTGAAAAATACCTTTGGAGGTAATTACAGTGCATTTTTCCTGTTCCACTGGGGGTAACTCAATTTTCCAGTAACCTGATATCAAGTCCATCACAGAAAAATAATGGGCTCTCCTAATTGGTCTAAAGCATCATCAATTCTTGGAAAAAGGGTACAAATCCTTTTTTGTAATACTGTTGAGCTTCAGTAGTCTATTACTACATGGTTGGTGCCATCCTTCTTTTTTTACAATTAGAACAGGTGAAGCCCACAGGCTTTTGGATGGTTCAAGCATCCCTTGCTCTAGCAACTTGTTAATTTCATCAGTGACAGTGTTTTTTGCTGCCTGCAATTGGTGGATTGGCTAGACCTTATAGGAGGATAATCTCCTGTGTCTACTTGATGGACCACCCCCTCCAAGCACACCCTAAGTCATGATTGTCAACAGTGAAAATCCCCTTATACTTCTGAAATAAAGCTATTGCTTGGTTTTTTTTGTTCTTCTGATAGTCCTATTAAATTACTCTGCAGTAACAATGTTAGTACATTGACAGGTGTCTCAGCTGGTAGACCAAATTTATCCAATGACCTGAAAACATGAACCTGATGGACCTCATCTATTGGAATCAGATGTAAATATGCTACAATTTGGTGTCAGCGTATTTGCATTGGTTCACTATGAAGGTTTGCTAGCAAAACCTTAATCTCCCCCATTTCTGAAAGTATAAGCCCTGGAGCCACATGTGGCTCAAACCATTATTGATAATAGAGCCCAATGACTTCCTCATATAGCCCACTAGGCACTTCCACCTCTAACTCAGAGTTCACTAGGACTTGATGGCCAGAAGGTATAGATATGGGCCCTGTCGCCTGAAGAGATATCCCTTGATATATGTATATCTGCTGGGGAAGGGGCCAAGTCTTGCACTTTAGTCAGTGATAGTGAACTGTCATCACCCCGTCACTATAGGCAAGGTTGATATGGCTCATATGCACCAAATCCTTTGGTACTCCACTAGTGGTAAAGAAAATTGGGATCCACTGACTCAGAATGGCGAGGGTCTCCTCCATCATATTAATGACAGCCCCAAAATGGTGCAGGAAAGTGGTCTCAATTAACAGGTCATAGTTTTAGTTTGGCAGCACAATTGCCAGGGCTACAACAACAATGGGCCCAAAGCGCAGAGGTAGCGCACTGTAAGCCCCCTCATAGACAGTGCTTACTGCTCCAGCAGTTCCATACACCATTTGATGGTCCACATCTGGTTTCAACGTCAACTTTGCCATCAATTTAAAAGACTATGTTGACTGGAACACCAGTATCTATTATAGCATCAACTCTATTTTTTGCTACAAAAATATCACAGTATGTACACTCAGAATAAGAAGAATATTGACTGTTTAATACATGAACATTTACAGGCTCTCTTTTTCAAGAAAACTCATTATCCCCTCACCAACTTGGGGGTATTCTTTGACAATGGCATCTACTGGAAGGGCGACATTTACTCCTTTCAAAGTTGGTGCATCTGTGGCAGAATCAAGTTTGTCCAAGGAAGCTTGATCAAGCATTTGACAGGCATACAGATTCAGTTGTTCAGGGGACTCTTCTTCTGCCACCGCCTTGGCTTGAGCTTGGGTTACTAAATTTACTCCTCCAACTGGCTGCTGATATAAAAGTCCATCATTATACCAAGGGACTTCTGCAGGGTATACTACTATTGATTTGGGGACGTTTTAAGTTGGTATTGCGGAGGTAGAGGGTCCCATCTCTACTCCACTCCATATTTTCCCTGATAGTATTGATCTTGGTGCATGTAGTTCACATGGCAGTTATGGCAGAATTTTGTCAAATGACCAGGGCGACCGCATTTGTAGCAGTTAACCCCATAAGAGCCACATCCTTGATTATCATAAGAGGGTCCAGACTGGAAAGTTTGGGGTCATTCAGCATAACCAGCCCCAGGTCGGTAAGCTGATTGTTGACAGTTAGCATAGCTAGGTCCTGGTCAATAACTGGGTTGCTGACAGTTTTCATGGCCAGTCCATTGTTGATGACTGAACTGTTGAGTATAATTTGGCTGAGTTTTGAGACGCAGAGTTATATAAAGGCTGAGGATTACTAGCTGGAGCTGGAGTCAGACAAGAGTATTCTCCTGAATAAGAGGGTGCAGTGGTGGTGGTAGTCTTCTATTCCATATTTGGTGGCGAAAAGTTAGGGGATACATGATAAAAAAACTGTACAATCTTGTGCAGAGGTACATCATCATCCAGAAGTGGCAAAATGACATTATGAAGCTTGTGATATGGCTTCACCACAGAGGTCATAGCAATGCACATGTTGGCTTTTGCTAAGTACCCTGCTCCAATCAGCACATGGGCTTCTGTTGTGAATTGATCAGTAAACTCCAGGAGAGTCTCATTTTGATGGAATCTGATCATTAAGAATTCTGCTTTTTGCTGTGACATCTGTGAAGTACCCCCAAACAGGTGGAGTACAGTATCCTTCACATCCTTATAGGTGAAAGAGCTTTTTGGGAGATAACAGGTGACCTGATCAGCACTTCTGACATCCAAGGCAGATATTAACAACTTAGCTCTTTGTCTATCAGATGTGCCTTCCACTGCAAACTCAAACCATTTGAAGAACCCATTAATGTTCCTGTTGTGGTCAAATGGAGGTAATTTATTGATATTAACCTCCTCATTCCATTCACGGGGTTTTGGGCTATACTGAGGAATGGGTCAAGATCTGAAAGCAGTTTATTGATGAGGAGCTGGATCAGTGGAAGTTGGGATGTCCGCTGCTTCAGGGGTAGTGTGACCTTCTTCCATGGACAGTACATCCATTACTTGATGGAAGTGTCATTCTGACTTGTATTCATATTTGGTACTACCATCCTGGGTGTGATAGCTCTGACCAGCATCATATTCTTCCTCATATGATGCCCCCTCTTGATGGTCATCCTTGTCCCAGAAAGAAGACCAAGAGGTATTGGTCAATCTTCATTCTGCGCACAGCAGCCATTTGGTGGTATCATTCAATTGGTTGGCGAGTTCTTTGTTTTGTTGTTCCAAGATTTGCATTTGGTTAAACATACTATTGAGTTGGCGCATGACACCATCTTGTTATTGAAGAAGTTCATCTTGGTTTTTGAGCACCGCATCTAAAGTAAGTTTGAGTTCCTCATATCCAGATGGTGTGGTGTTCTGTGAAGATTCCCCAGCAACACAGCTTGTGTAAGGCATGGCTGACAACTGGAGTTCCAGAGTGTTAGGTGGTTGATCAATGGGCCCCCTGTAGTGAGATCACCGTTATAAATTTGGACAGTATCATTAGGATCCATCATGTTGTTTTTAAAGGTCAAACCCACTTAGCAACAGATAGATGATGTGGGGATTGTCAGTCCTTCAGACACATTTGAAAGTATACTTAAAAAATATGAGCAATTGCCCAACCAATTCTTTATTTATTTTAGTAAATACGGTGATCTTTCACTGTCCCATTCTTTCTCTACTATTAACAACCTACCTCTCTCAATTGCCCATCTCACCTATATACAGAGGCTTCAGGAGATACTGCTCTCATGACTTGGGTTATTCTATTCTGCTGATTCTCCTCAAATTTGGCTTGTTATTCTCTAATCCTCTATTACCCAAATTGTAGGTGATCTACTTCATATTTGTCAAATGTCAACATCGCCTTATCACCTTATTGCCTTATATAGAGGCAATTCAATAAAAACCTGTTATATCCTAATATTGCCTCATCTTGAGGCACTCAGATAATTGTAACTGATATCATTTTTGGCAGATTCCGCCCTAGCTGTCCCATAATTATCATCCAGTCATATCAGAATTGTGACAGGGACCATCATGTGATGAGTGAGGTGAGTCTCCCCACTAGGCTACCTCAAATTTGGCAAACATTGCTGACAGTATTGCATCTTCAGCAACTATAGATGATAGCACCAAGATTTCAGCAACAATAGCCAATAACATTAAACCTTCAGTGAAAATAGTCAACAGCATCAAAACTTCCTCTTTGGCATTGTAACTCAATCCACAAAACCACACATGGTCAAATGGGTGCCATAGAAATTAGGTGTAGGTGGGTTGGGCATCCCAAACCCCTTCTTGACCACTTAGGATCATCCCTATGTGGTATGGCCCTGGGAGGCTTCCATTACCTGTCAAGTAAGATGGTGCCACTCAAATTGGTGTAATCATGGGAAACCTAAAATCTGGGTATCCAGGGAAAAATGATGATAACTCAGCCTGATGCCAAAACTTTTGGAGTCATTTTTAGTTGCCTAACTTTCCCTCACTCATAGTTCTGCTGGTTTGGTTGTAAACTTGAGGGCCCAATCCACTGCATCCCAAAAATATTTATAAATTTACTGGGCATTTAAACAATTATCCCACACTGAGAGAGATTGATGGTCAATTTTTTATAAAAATTTTAATAAAAATTCCCCTGTTTCATTTCATTCTTCAGTTTAAATCATTTTTTGGTATCCTGCGACACCTGCCTATGTGGAATTATGAGGCATGCAATGACTGGGCCATCACAGTCATGTTGGTGACCTTGTTGCCTTCTGCAGTTAATTGGGCCTACTGTGCAAATGACTTTATGGACTATTCTCTAATCACTAAAGCAATTGAACTGGGATCTCAGCTTATTGTGGGCAAAATTATCCTCACTACAGTCAAAAATCTGCACTCTTGCCAATGACCACATTTCATGTTCCCCATGGGGCAAAAAACATACCAATCTGATCCAACATTTTCTCATGCCTAGGACCATAGGCCCTAAAGCTGTAACAGCCTGGCTCTTTGCTGAGTTGCTTTTCACTTTTGCAGCCTGTTGGTAATCATTCTTTACCTACCTCTCAGTCCATCTAAACGTTATTTGTGCAGCAGTGCTTCTTGCATTATGGATTTTCTTCTGGGTGCTTTTGCATCCAACTTGCAGGCCAGTCTAAACTTTATCTTATGCTTCCCTGACAGGGAGGCTCTGGGTCAGGCTATGCATTCCAGATGATAAAATGCCTTTGTATAATCTTTTTGATAGGGAATAATTGGTAAGTAGAATACCTAAAATTGGTTGAGACTGGGGGCACTTAGATTAATCATATGACAGCTTCTTTATCTTATCCTTTTTGAGTTTATCTTAATTTGCTGCCCCAAGTGCTATCTTGAGTAGTTGTTATCTGACCTTCAGATGATCTGTCTTTCTGATTAAGCAGAATTTCATCTCAGAGTATCTTAGGCTCTATTTGGTCCATCAGAAATTTTTTAATGTTAATTTGAGATATGTGCCAATAAATTTTTTAAACTAATTTATTGAGGTATTTTCTTTAACCCCCTTTTTGGGTTGAGGTTGACTCAGCTGAGGGAGCCAAATGACCAGTATTCTTCTTCATGTCCAATATCAGGATATCTGAGGTAATTTATGTGTTTAAAAAATTATTCACAAGTGGTAGTTATTTATGGCTTCAACTTAATTAGTTTAAAAGAGTTTATAATTTTATTATAGTATACTCAACTTTTTAAAATTTTATTCAAAAAAGGCTGACCTGGGGACAATACTGCACCAATTAAGAGGAAATTGAATGAATGGGAAAAGAGGATAAAATATAGAAAACTTTCATGTGTGGTGTATGATAGGCCAGAAAATCCATGGACCACCTTTGCTATTTGCTATCTCAGTTTGGGGCATTGTGTGTTTAACGCCAACACAGTCATAACTGTCCCCTACATAAAGTTCCTGTACTGGAATTAAACTCAAGCAGACAGTGGTAGAAAGTCTATATTTTACCACTGAGGTATCCTCTCCTGTTATAGTATACTTAACTGACTTTAAAAAAGGAGGAAGTTCTCAATTAGATCTATATGTATGTTATTTTATGTTTGTGTGCACATTACTCTAAAACTACTAGACCAAATTTGAATTTCTTTTACAAATGAAAGAGGATGCTCAGACTTAGGTCTCATGCAAATTTTGTAAGGGTTTTTATAATAAAAAAGGTTTATATCTAAGAACTGAGAGTTATATATGATTATAATGAATTAGATACCATTTCAGCAGAGCAATTAGTGTATATCTGAATGAATTCTTGGCTTTTTATTATGACATCATTTTTAGTGCTAATCAAAAGTCTTTTAAATGTTAAGATGAGCACAAGGATGAGATCAGAGGTTAGTATATGGTTGATGAACATGGGATTTACATCCTATACTTTAGTAATTTGGCAAACATTGCCCATTGGGTTAAGTGAGCATAATCATATAGATAAAAGTCATGCTCAAATTACCTCCAAACACCTGATCTTACTTATCTCTACTAAAGGTATCTGCATCCATCAATGGATACTAATTTCATCTAGACACTGAGAGGGTGACTCCCATTTGACTGGGTAACTCAGGTTGGGTGCTAAAGAAGAATCAAAAAAGGATACAAAGTTTTGGAAAATTGGTTCACTAGATTTTATAGGGTTAAATGTTGCTTAAACATGTTGGTTGAGCTTGTATCTTTATTAAATGACTTTGAAAAAGAAGGAGATTTCCAATTTAACTTGTATGTATGTCTTTTCTATGTTTGTGCATTTATTACTCTGAAACTACTGAACCAATTTGGATGTGCTTTTGGTATATATGTTTTTAAGATAATATATATAATATATATAATGATTTTTATAGAAATAGTGAGTTTTTAAAAAATATAGAGACAGCAATTTTTAGAAAAAAAGAAAAAAGAAACAACTTTAGAAAAGCACTAAATTTTTGGTAAAAAAGAACTGTATCCAATTTGGGACCATCTAGTACTAAAAAAAGAACTGTATCCAAAAAAGGCACTAAAAAGTATGAAATAATTGATAAAAGTTTGAATAATCAACAAAAACCTTTTTGAAGTCAGCGCCAAATTAAACTGACCTATAGAATTTTGCTCACAAATACAAATCAGAGCTTATATTGGAATTGAGTCCAAGTGTAAACTATAAGCAACTAAGAACACACAGTGCTGAGTATATATATTATAAATTATTATATATATACTTTTTAGTGCTTTTTTTGAGTTAATTATTGCATTATCAATGTGATGGGTTTAACTATTGTTAAATTGCTTGAATCATGTCAGTTCATTAATAAAATTAGTATAATTTTATATAACCCTTTACAGAGGAGTGGATAGCATAGCGGGGTGGTTACTGCTCCACTCTGGGTCAGATTTTGATCAAAACAGGTTCAAACCCAGCAAAGGATAAAAAACTTGGTGTAGTATATTTGTTCTAAGGTTGACCTTCCTTGTTTACTTTTATATAACCCTTTACAGGCCTCAAGTAAAAATCTTTTATAGCTAAGTTGCAGGCAGTCATCATTAATTAATTAGTATTATTTTATCAACTCTATGGAATTTGTTCAATCAGTCTTTTAATATAAATTACAGCACAGAATGGTTAAAGCAGTTCCTTGCACACACATTATCACACACTCACCCACATACAGACTCATGCATGTATCACTGGATAAGAGCATCCATGGAATGAACAATCATATAAGATGCCACATTCAAAGTATTTATAAGCAACAGACAATACTGGACAAAAACATAAATATTAAGAACCAGTACAATATGAGGCTGGACTGAATAAATTCTGCTCCATGATGTCTAACCCACAGTGTAAAAAGAGATTAAAACACAATTTACTATATATTTATAGCATACACATGAACATATATTGAACACATGACAGTAAATATATAATAGTGAGCACTGATTTTGCTTTGTGGAACATGTAAGATAAACATAACCACAATAAAGCACTATACATCCACACTCAGTGAAGGCTTAGATGCAACTTAACACAAGATTAAATATATATTGCAGCTCTATTGTAATTCTTCCTTAAGAGTATGTATAACTTAAAAGACTAATGACAATGCAAATTATTGACCAATAAATTTACTTTTCACCTAAAGAACTTACATCTGTGTCTCATGCAGTCTCCTGAATATAGAAAATTGAACAAAAAAAAACTTATATATACTCAGCACTGTGTTTTTAGCTGCTTACAGTTTACATTTGGGCCCAATCCAATATAAGCTCAAAATTGTATTTGTGAGCAAGTTCTATAAATCAGTTGTAAGTACAGGTCTGACTTTGAAAATTGTTATAAATATTTATACTTTTTATCAATTATTTCATACTTTTTAGTGCATTTTTTATCAATTGTTTTATAAATTTATGTTCATTTATATTGATTATTTATTACTTTTTAGTGTTTATATAGAAGTCAGTTTTTTTTTATCAATTTTTTAAAGTTAATTAAAAAATTATAGTTAAGTTTACTTGTAATACCAAAAAACCCTACATTTTGGGATTTGGTATCTATATTAGCTTAGGTGTAGGATTATTAAGTAAGAAAGATTTTTTAATTTTTTATTATAAATACAAAAATTACAAACCTATAATTTTTTGTTTGTATAAGCTAATTCTCATCATATCTCCTAAACCACATAAGATTGAAATTTAAAGTTTGTAATGAAACTTTTCTTTCTCGTTGCAAACACTTTTGCAACCCATTCAATTCAAGACTAAATCTAGTTTGATAATCTCATAGAGGGGATTAGTCTGCGCCCATGTCTGGGAGCAGTTGGGCAAGCAAGGCAAGAGGAGCAGGTGGAAGGCCCGCAGCCTCTAACATTCGAAAACGCCCCAGAGAATCCAGCGGAATAGAAAAAAATCTAAAAAAACTGGTGGTCACAATTTCCCCAGAGATACTCGCGTGGCAAGCATGATGCAACCAGTACATCAATATGCCACATTCCCAGCCACTTTCGTCGGTGGAATTTGGAGTCCATGTGTATCTGGACATCCAAAAAACGGCCCTATGGGAAAAATTTTGTGAAGATGTACACAAAATTTTCCCGACCGCGGTGTACGTTGCACCTCACTCCATGTCGCGCGGTTGGCTGGACCTAGGTTTTGAAAGCAAAATAGCAGCAGACGAGGCTGCAGTGGTGCACATAGTGGTCGACCTCCCCAAAGGGCAATGGGTCGTCGAAACTAAATGCACCAGATGGACAAAATCAAACCAAATTTTCCTCACATTTGACTTTTTGCCTACTACGGTAAAATGTGACATTTTGGAGCAACACCTGAAAGATGGTCTCACCATATATGGTGAAATACAATCTTTTGAAATGCAACGTTTCACGCTGATGCCACACCTGTGCACCGGCAAAGCTATCGCAGTTCTGACCCCAACTGAGGAGATTGTGAAGGACCTAACCCAGATCCTGCACTCCACCTTTATTGACATCGCAGGGCACACCACCCACCCATTCTGGGTAACCGTGGACAGCGCGCCCCCTATTTGCACCCACTGTGATGTGTTCGGCCATAAGGCACACGCGTGCCCCATTAAAGAGGGCGTTACATTCCAAGAGCACCCCTCGGTGGCCATGGCCAGTGGAGAGGCGCACTACGAACCAACCGCAAGCACCAAAGAGGCTTTCCTGTGGGGAGCACAAGGCTGCTACCTATTGGTAAAGCCCATCTCCCCGCAGGAGCGGAAGAAGGCCAAGCAGGCCTGTAGGACCGCAGCCAAGGAAGCGGCCAAGGTCACCACCACCATCCCACACTCACAACGCCAGGAGGACATGGAGACCTTCATGGTGGAAGCAACTCGGGAATCTATCACCCAATCAGATTGGGAGGCCCAAGCTGAATGGGCCACTCAATCTGAGGATCTGATGGGAGATTCAATCTCACCCAATTGCTGCACCCAAGCCCCGGTTGAAACTGACTTGGGACCTATCCCAACCAAAAAAATTTTTTGCCCCACTCGACGGTGCACCGAACTTATCCGCACCACAAAAAATTTGTCCGACGTCGGGAAAACAAAAAGTGAAGGCCAAAGCCAATGCGACTCTTTCTGCAAAAATTAACAAAAACCCCGATAGCATTGCTGCTAATACCCATGCTGCTGTGAAAGCCCATGGGGACCTGGAAGAGGCTGGTGGGCCAGGGGGCCCACCCCTCACACCTAAGGTGCGATGGGGGAAACCTTCACTCTAGGGATGCTGAATATCGCCGGACTCAAGGCCTCCCCATCCTGGGCTAGGAAACCGAGTTTTTTACAAAATAATTTACCCGTGGATATCCTGGCCATCCAGGAAACCCACTGTCCATGAGGTTCTGAGGATGCTTGGAAAACAATGCTCCTACTATCCCTATCCTTTTGGTCGAAGCACTGTGGGGTGCTAATTCAGAAAAACAATTTTTTCAAATTTACATCTTCAGAAACATTCCTAAATGACTGAGTGCTCATTGTCACCTTCTCATGGGCTGATGTTGCACACACAATCATCAACATTTATGCCCCAAATGGTGCACAAGAGCGTCGGGAATTTTTCTCATCAGTCAAATCCCTCCCGCTACCCCCCAATTCTTTCCTAATTGGTGACATGAACTGTTGGCTAACCTCACCAACGGACCGGTGGCCACCCTCACCCCACGCCCCACAGGGTCACGTAGAACTACGCATTCTAAAAGCCACCCTTGGGTTAATGGATGCGCTGCCACAACATGCCCCACTGCTCAAAAACATGACGCATCCCCACATCCACAACAGCCAATTAAGGTCCATGACCCACATTGACCTTATTCTAGCACCGGCGAAATTCCAACCCCACATCTCCCACTTCAAAACAATGAAAATGGAATTCTCCGACCACCGACTGGTCTCGATAACATACCACTTACCCGTCACAGTTGCAAAGGCCCCACATTGGTGCAAAATCCGCCCCCCAGAGCTTGCATCACCAGGATTTTCCACGTGGGTGGAAGAGGCAACTTTGGCAAAATTGTTTGTTGCACCATTTTGCACAGACCCCATTTCCACATGGGCAACTTTCAAAAAAGACACCATCTGCCACTATTGCCATCTCTCATCCAGATGCTCACGAGCCACATCGGCAGTTATATCGCACGCGCTGGCAGAATTGGCCCACTTGGAGTCCAACATTCCAGCCTTAGGATATAGCCCTGCATGGGGCCAGAAGTGGGCGGAGGCAGCAGCCCACCTCAACGCACTTGAAAGGCAACACAAACATCAGGTTTGTGTCCAATACAGGGCCACATGCATCACTAAAGGCGACAAGTACACCACATACTTCTTCAAAAATTTTTTGCACCACACCAGAGTGTGGCCTGCACACAGGTGTGAAGATCGGATAATTCTATCATGGACACACTGGCCAAAGTGGCAATTGAAATGCAAAGATATTACTCCAAGTTATACTGAGCTGAACCAATTCAGCCAGCCGAAATAGCGGAGTTTCTCGACAGAGCTCATATCCGCACCATTTTACGATACCCAGAAATAATAAATTTAATTACTCCGAACGAATTATGGACTACCATTTGCGGTGCACCAAACCGAAAATGCCCAGGCCCAGATGGCATTCCATATGAGTTCTACAAAAAATATTTTAAATACATATCCCCATTGCTGCTAGCCTCACTCAACCAAAGCCTGTTGGAAATGTGCCTCCTACCAGGAGGACATGAGGCTTTTACAGTCACACTCTTCAAGAAAGGGGATAGGCTAGACTTAGCCAACTGGCGCCCCATTTCTCTAACAAACACAGACACCAAAATTTTAACAAAAATCATGGCTAACCGTTTAGGGACTGTAGCATCTGCCACCATCTCTCCAGAACAATTTGGTTTCATCCCCAGAAGGTCGATTTGGGATAACGTGCACTCTGTGGCTAATGTGTGTCAGTCCACAGCCTCTGGGGCACTTGTATTCTTGGACCAACAAAAGGCCTATGATAGAGTAAACTGGGAATACCTTAGGGCCTGCCTCCAACAATTCCGCCTACCTCCCCGCTTCATTAACTGGGTGATGCTGCTCATGGAATCTGCAACAATGGCTGTGCGCGGCCCAGGTTTCCTAACGGAAGTAGTCCATCCTCAAAGGGGCCTGCGACAAGGGGACCCCCTGAGCCCACTCTTATACAACTTCAGCCTTGACCCACTACTGCGAAATGTGAATGCCCAACTCACTGGGGTCCATGTGCCAGGCCAAACCCCAGTCAAGATGATGGCATTTGCAGATGATTGCGTGGTGGGGGTGTCTAATAATAAAGATGCATGCGCGCTTGAAGCCCTCATCCAGGAATATTCCTGGGTAAGCAACGCGGCACTGAACGCCTCCAAAACTGAAATCATCCTCCTTGGTCAGTTTCAGAACTGCTGGGCCCCAGCAAGTAGTTCCCAACCCAGCCCAGCTGCTCACCCAAGTCCACGCCTTACTAACTCAAAACACACCGCTCCACTGGTGCTCCCCTTTGTGCCGCGACCTACCATAGGACCGGTACGCCATCTGGGCGTGTGGTTGGAGGCAGGAGGATACGCGTCAGCAGTAATGGAGGGCCATATACTGGACAACGTGACGAAGCGAATCACCTCTCTCAGAGCTCACCCTACTACCCTCACTGGCAGGGTTGTTCTTGCCAACTCTATGCTCCTATCCAAAGTCTGGTTTGGAGCCCACGCCATCCCCTTCTCCACAAGCTTCTTCAAATCCCTGTATGCTTTGCTACAAGGTTGGCTTTGGTCAGGCCGCCCTCCACCAGTATGGCTAGAGGTCATGTTTGGCCCTCATCATCATGGTGGCATGGGCCTACTTGACTTCAAAGCCCATGCCGCCAAGATCCTAGGCACCTGGATTGCGGCTGTCACTGCTCCTACACTCCCATCCCAACACTGGTCCCGCGCGGCCCGCTCCAACTTCTCCTGAGCCTTGGGCCTCAACAATCCATCAAACCCCCACTCCCTGATGAAATACCTCGCATCACACACATCAGCCACAGGTCCTCACGGGACCAAAACCCACTACAAATGAATCCTACTCTCCATGCAAAGCGCAGAGTGGAGAATTCGTATTAGTGGACATACAACCTGAAGAGGCCGCCCCTCTCCTCAGTTCACACAAGAGGTACAGGGGCTACCCATCCATGATGGCGTGATCCCCATTCGACCCCAAGTCCTATCCAGGGTGGACTACCTGGACATGATGGACATCCTTATTCCACTGAGACCCAAAAGACTATCTGGAAATACGCACACCATCCTCTGTTGCAGCCTCAAGTCTGTTCCCATGTGTGGCGCTGCCTGAGGCGGGTGTATCATACAGCTGAGCGCTCTAATGCTTTACACTCATCCTGTGTCATGTGTGGCCAGTATGGAACGCTGTTTCACCGCCTGGAGAAGTGCCCCACCTCTAAAGTAATATGGCGCGAAGTCCAACGTCTGCTAGGCCAGGATCAAACACATCCCTTCAGTCTGTCAAGATATATGTTTGCTTCATCAATGGCCTCCCCCTCCCACCCTCCCTTCATGCTCTGGTGGTTGCAATCGCCATGTGGACTATCCACACGATTGTCTTGGATGCCATCGCCGGATCCATCCCCACCCTCCCTGAAGCTGTCCACAGATTCTGGTCTCATTTGGTGGATCACTTTCAAGCGTGGATGTTTGGATATCTCCCACCACATTGCTGGCAGCTGGTCTCCTCCTGGTTCCCAGTCTGGTTCATCAAATCAGACCCCTTCCTCCACATGTGCTCAATAGTGGCTACGCCCCCTACACACGTTCTCTCCCCCTTCCCATAAGTGGCGTTCCCGCTGGCAACAAGAGATAGCATCGCTTCTCTGGGGTGCCTCACCTGGTACTGAGTTTTGTCTCGTCTGAGTCATATTCGGAAGTGTCCATCCCATGGTCAGCCTTCCCCGCAATAAATTTAAAATTTAAAGTTTGTAATGAAGAAACTTTCTAGTTCATAGTAACTACTAAGTTATTTTTATAACATTATATAATTCTTATATATATTATCAGGTTTAAATAAATAATAAATATATATTATATTTTTTTAATTTCAAGTTATATCAAATTATTAATTATAAACTAAAAACCTATATACATAAAATTTGGTATCTATATACCTATTGTGTTTAGGTTCTTGAGTAGGTAAGGGTTTTTCAGACTAATTTTATAGCTACAAACAGCAAAAAAACTATAAATTTATATATACTATATTTATGATACAAATGGTTAGTAGGTTTTGATTGATTTGGTAGTTTCAGTTTGGTTTTGCCAAGTAGATAGCTAGTTGGGTTTAAAGATTCAATTAATTCTATAAGCAGCTGGTAATTTGGTTAATTCAATAAATTTAAAAAGTTTTTGATAAGCAATTATTTAATTTTAGATCCTTTAATAAGCTCAATTGGTTTTATTTTAAAGGTTTAATGGTTGTTTTATAAGTTTAATATGTTTTATCTGAGTGGTTGGTGGCTTTTGGTTGATTCAATAGTGTAGTTTGTTTTGATTAAATGGTTGGTTTTTATTTGTTGATTTGATAGAGCAATTGGTTTTGGATGTGTGATTGATAATTTTTGGTTAAGTTGATAGGTTCAATGAGTTTGGCTGAGTGAGTGATGGTTATCTATAATATAGTATCTAGAATTAATTTGAATCATCTAATAAGTTATAAATACCATAGAAAAGCATGGATATCTGGATGCAAATATTAGATATATCAAAATATCTATAAAAGTCTAAATTACTGTTCAAATACTGAACCAATACTTACAAAACTGGAATGGGACCACTATGTGATCATCATATTTCATAAAATAGTTTATCTAAATTAGCTCAGTAATTTTGAGTAATGTAAAAACAAACATGGAAAAAAATATACAGGTTGAATTAGAAACCTCCTCCTTTTTTGAGGTCAAAAAATAGGATTCTGCCAATTATATCATTGATGAATCAGGACTCTTCTCTTTATGTATAGTATATACTAGCAGACAGCATGGCTTCACCTGCTTTCTCAACTACTAGACCAAGTTACCTAGTGTTAATTGGTATTATAAATTTCTGGTGATTTGTATTTATTTTATATTTTATTTATAATTAATCAACAAACACTTATATAAATCAATTGAAAATACCAAATCAGCTAATCATCAACCCTTTAATAATGTCAAACTGAACTTATCAAATCAATCAAAAACCACCAACCATTAAACAAAACCAATTCCCCTATTAAATCAACCAAACACTAGCTGCTTATCAAAACCATTGATCCTGTTACTTAACCAAATGATCAACAACTGCTTGGCAAAACCATTAAAACTATTAAATCAATAAATTATCGACCTTCTCAGCCATAATTATATACTTTAATTTTATTCAAGGTGGGCTGACCTGGGACATTACTGCACTGATTAAGGGAGTCAAATGAATGGGAAATGAGGATAAAATCTGGAAAACCTCCATGAGTGGCATACAATAGCCCAGGAACTTCATTGACCACCTTGTTATTTGCTATCTCAGTTTGGGGCTTTGGTGTGCAATGCCAACACAGTCATAGTTGTCCCTTACCCAAAGTACATCTACCGGAATTGAACTCAGGAAGGCAGAGGTAGAGGGACCATATTCTACCACTGGGGTGTGATGGTTGAGGTTTATCCTCAGCATCACATTGCCCTGATCTTTGGTAAGACAGGGCAGGCTGTGCCTGGATGTATGGAGGAGGAGGGGGAGTTGGTCCTGGCAGGGACGCCTAAGGGGCAGGAGCTTGAAGGAGGCCAAGGAGCCAGATGGGCGTCCAAGTCAAGGAAAACGAGAATCAGGTAAAATGGGGAGTTTTGAGATTCGATTTGGATTTGAATCAAGAATGGAATGGAACAGGTGCTTGGAAGTTTCGCGGTTCATTTGGAATTTGAAATGGAACTGGTGCGGAACTGTTGAGTGAGGATTCCGCGATCCTGCTGTAAGGTTTACACCAAGCATCAGTCAGATTAGCACCATAAGCTTGTGTTATATTTTATATTAGCTTGTAGCATGTATATATAGGGAAGGAACTGGGAGCTGGAGGCTTCTCAGTTCTGTTTTCTATCAACCTGGCCAATATTAAATAAAAGAACTTTAAAATTCATATATTTATAGTTTGAGTTTATTTAAAATATTGCCTAACTGCAGCCATGTTTGGCTTGAATCAACAAGAATTGGACTTTGAGAGTGAGCTTGGGAAAGCTATTGCCTCCCTTTATACCTTGTCTTGGAGTCAAGGCATGTTGCTGGGGTTAAGTATATTTGCAACTGTCTTCCAGGGGTGCTTGTCCAATCTTGTAGCGCGCGCACAAGGAGAGTAGTATCAGGAGCCCTGTCAGCCCTATGGTCTGTAACATGGATCCTGTTGCCCAACTCATTTGTGGCTCATTGGAAGGAGCCAGTGCGTTACATTAAACAGAACTTGTTTACTTTCCTGTCATTGTGGTGGCAAGCAAAAGAGGTGCCAGAAGAAGTTGTGTTTCCAAAGTGGTATAACCATACTGCAACACTCTTGATGGTGATATTCTCTACCGCCTTTTTGCTTCATGAATTATACCAGGTTTTGGAGTGTGTGTCCCGGAATGGTGGGAAAGTGGTAGGGCCTGGGAAGGACAAAGGAAGAATTCCCACGGTTTTGAAATTGGAAGACTTGGAACTGATCCACCAGATGTTCAGCCGGGTTCAGTTTCAGGGATGTTTGACAAAGGCAGCGGGTGGGGAGGATTCGTTTGCCTTGCAATCAAGTCAGGTTCTGTTGGCACTTCCAGTAAAGCAGTCCAACTGGGTGCAAGAACTTTTGGAAGAGCAGTCAGGGTTACCCGTATCAGTGGAGGAATGTCTGGATTGGATTGATTGTGCAGCATGTCCAGATGAGACGCAGGATTCAGCCTGGGTGGCTTTACTGCAGTGTGGTCAAGGGAAGAAGTTAGTGGAGGAGTATGGCCAGATGTTCCACGCATTGGCAAGAGCAGCAAAGGCACCTGAAACTCAGCTTCCATGCATGTTTTGCCAAAACTTGCAAGCTGATCTATTATTGGCAATGGCGGCGGTGAAACCTGCAGCGACGTTGGAGGAAGAGGTGGGTTTGGCCTTGCAGGTAGAACGACAGTTGAGTTTGGTATGGGCCCGTCAGGAAGTTGTGCGAACCCCAGTGGGATTCCGAGGACAGAGTGGTGGAAGAAGGGCAGGTTCCGAGCCCATATATGGTACTAAGGGGTTTAGCTATGTGGAGGAAGGGAAGAAGAGTCAAGGGAATCCTGAGGGTATGGTGGAGGTGCGAGAGACAAGGATTCCCATTGGGATTACCACTCAGGATCCTGAGGCTCAGAATAAGAAGGCTCCTTATAATTTTTGCAAGAAACTGGTGAATCTGGTACCTCAAAATAAACCGCTTACTTCATCTTATCCTTATCTGATTTTGCCCATCAGTGTGCTTGTGGGGGATGAAGGAAGGGATTGCGGTGAAGTTCTAGCTTTGATTGATACCAGAGCTGGGGAGAATTATGTTGAGGAGAAGTGGGCAAGAAGCCATGGATTGTCATTACAGAAGGATGGATGGGTGAAGTTGGCAGACACCTCCAAAAGAACGGCGGTATGGCGAGTACAGGCCAAGGTCCTGTTGAGGCAAGGCCCAGAGGTATTCAGGGAGGAGTTTCACGCCGTGGCTCACCTGCCACATTCTGTGGTGCTGGGGATGAGATGGTGGCACCATGTCCATCCACAGTTTGATATGAAGAGAGAGAGGGTTCTGCTGTCACCTAGAGGCCAGGGGTCGTTTGAATGGACGTTTCAGTCCCAAGGTTCGTTGGTGAAGCACATGGGTGGAATCACCTCAAGTGTGTCAGCGGAAGGATTGCCAAGGGAGTATCAGGATTTCGCGGAGGTGTTTGAGCCTAAAGGTGATGCGCCTTTTTTGCCTACAGGGGATTTTGCATTTGGTTTCCAGTTTAAGGAAGGCTCTGAGTTACCAAAGGGCTGTCCAGTCTATCCATTGAATCCCCGGGCCTGAGAGGCATTGGAGGGTTATGTCCAGAAGATGCTGGATATGGGTTTGATTGTGCCCTCCAAGTCGCCGGTGGTTTCGCCAGTCCTGTTGGTTCCCAAGTCAGGGGGAGTTACGTCCTTGTGTTGATTTCTGACGCCTGAATGAGGTAACGGAACCTGATCCCTATCCAATGCCACTCATGGAGAACATTCTGCCCATGATCTCCAGGTGTGGGGTGTTCACCAAATTGGATTTGGTGGACGCTTTTAATCAAATTCCTGTTCGCCCTGAGCACCAGCGGTATACAGCATTCAAATGTCATCTGGGAAACTTCGAGTACAGGGTTATGCCATTTGGCCTATGCAATGCCCCTGCAGTTTTCCAGCGCATGATTGATCATGTATTGGGGGACTTAGTGGTTAGGTGTTGTGTTGCCTATATGGATGACATCCTGGTGTTTTCCAAATTGGTACAGGACCATGTGAGGGATGTGAGAAGTGTGTTGGAGGTGGTTAGGAACGCAGGCTTGAAGTTGAAGCCATCCAAGTGTGAGTTCAATAAAGAATTGGTGTCCTTCCTAGGGAACGTGGTCCTCCAAGAAGGGATAGCAATCTGTCCTGATAAGTTGCGAGCGGTGCGGGAATGGAAGGCTCCTGGGAATAGGACTGAAGTGCAAAGCTTCTTGGGGGTGGTGAATTTTCGTGCGGAGGTTTTCTAGGGATCTGGCCCAATGGGCTGTGCCGTTGACAATACTGACAGGAAACGTGCCGTTCGTTTGGGGGGAGGCTGAGGAGAGGGCATTTCAGCAAGTGAAGATGAGTTTGCTGACAGCCCCAGTTCTGGCACACCCTGACCCAAACAAACCATTTGTGGTAGAGACTGACGCGTCAAATTTTGCACTTGGAGCCATGTTGTTGCAGGAGGGTAAAGATGGGGTTGAACATCCTGTCTGTTATTTCAGTCAGAAGATGGCACCAGCTGAAACCAACTATCCAGTTTACAATAAGGAACTTTTGGCAATAGTTGCAGCCTTAGGGGAGTGGCAACACCACCTATTGTATGCCAGGCACCCGGTTGTCATCCGAACGGACCATCGAGCCTTAGAATACTATAAGTCCCCACGCCTGATGAACCAGAGGCAGGCCCGGTGGCACTTAGAGTTGGTTCAATATGACCTGCGGATTGAATACAAGCTGGGAAAACAAAAATATCTTGCCAGATTTAATGAGCCATGATTCTGGACTGGTGTTTTCTGATGAGGAGTTGAGGAAGTTCAACACAGCCACGATGTTGCCACAGAACTTGTTTGCAACAATCCAGGGCTGGAGAGATGAAATGGCAGGAAGAATCCAGACTGCACAGCAAAGATGTGAGCTGGGCCAACGGATAAGAGAAGAGACAGGGGAAGGTGAGGCAAGCAGGGGGCATGCGGGATTCTCAGTTCAGGGTGGTATCATACACCATGAGGGAAGGATTTGGGTCCCAGTGAAGAGTCTGCAACAAGAGGTAATGGCAGCTAATCACGACCATCCTCTGGCAGGTCATCCTGGTCAAGAGAAGACGTTAGATCTTGTTTGCCATCACTATTCATGGAGAGGTGTGGGTGAGGTGGCGCGGAAGTATGTTTTGCATTGTGTGGTTTGCGCCAGGGCAAAGGCCCAATGGGTGGCACCAGGGGGAAAGCTGAAGCCGCTTCAAATTCCTTCTAGGCCATGGTCCTCAGTGAGTGTGGATTTCATCACAGGACTGCCCAAGTCACAGGGGATGGATGCTTTGATGGTGGTGGTGGATCGCCTGACTAAATATGCAGAGTTTTTCCCTTGTCAGTCAACCATTTCTGCAAAAGTGGCAGGACAGATTTTTGTAAATGAGATTTTCTCCAGACATGGGGTGCCTGAAGAGATTGTGTCAGATTGGGGTCCACAATTTACATCTAAATTTTGGCTCCACATGTTGGGAAATCTAAAGATCAAGGCTTGCCATTTGTCAGTATATCATCCTCAGTCAGATGGCCAAACTGAGAGAGTAAATCAGATATTAGAGCAGTATTTGAGGTGCTATGTTTCAGGGAGGCAGGATGACTGGGTATATTGGGTGAAGCTGGCTCAATTTGCTTATAACAATCATAAGCATTCATCCATGGGTATGACCCCATTTTTCACAAATCACGGCCAACATCCAGAGGGTATAGGGCCTAGGGAGCAAGGGCGGAATCTGGCGGCAGATGAACTGTCACAAGATACCCGTGACACCCTGGAGCTCCTGAAGAAGAATTTGGTGGTGGCAGTCGCAGCTCAGAAGAGGAAGGCAGACTGGCATAGATCTGAAGGTAGAGCTTTCAAGAGAGGTGATTGGGTCTTGGTGAATGCTTGAAACTACGCCTTGCCTGTAAGGAGCCTGAAATTGGGGCTGGTGGTATTGGGCCCATATCAGGTAGTGAGGGCGGTGAATGAGGTGGCATTTGAGCTGAACCTCCCAGAAGGGTCAAGAGCTCATCCAGTGTTGCACGTATCGCAGCTCAAGCCATTCTTTGGCCAGCCACCTGAAAGTCCTTCCCTTTATTCCCAGCTGGAGAAGGAGCTGAGGAGTATGAAGTTGAGGAGATTCTTGACACCAAAGTGGTGAGAGGACATCATTCATTCTTGGTACGTTGGGTGGGTCATTCTATTGAGGAGTCCACATGGCAGTCAGCTAGGGATTGTGCCCAATGTCCTGAGAAAATCCAAGAGTTTTTTCTGTCTAGGGGGGTGATATGATGGTTGAGGTTTATCCTCAGCATCACATTGCCCTGATCTTTGGTAAGACAGGGCAGGCTGTGTCTGGATGTATGGAGGAGGAGGGGGAGTTGGTCCTGGCAGGGACGCCTAAGGGGGCAGGAGCTTGAAGGAGGCCAAGGAGCCAGATGGGCATCCAAGTCGAGGAAAAATGAGAATCAGGTAAAATGGGGAGTTTCGAGATTCGATTTGGATTCAAATCAAGAATGGAATGGAACAGGTGCTTGGAAGTTTTGCGGTTCATTTGGAATTTGAAATGGAACTGGTGCGGAACTGTTGAGAATTGGAACTGGCACAGAACCATTGAGTGAGGATTCCGCAATCCTGCTGTAAGGTTTACACCAAGCATCAGTCAGATTAGCACCATAAGCTTGTGTTATATTTTATATTAGCTTGTAGCATGTATATATAGGGAAGGAACTGGGAGCTGGAGGCTTCTCAGTTCTGTTTTCTATCAACCTGGCCAATATTAAATAAAAGAACTTTAAAATTCATATATTTATAGTTTGAGTTTATTTAAAATATTGCCTAACAGCAGCCATGTTTGGCTTGAATCAACAAGAATTGGACTTTGAGAGTGAGCTTGGGAGAGCTATTGCCTCCCTTTATACCTTGTCTTGGAGTCAAGGCATGTTGCTGGGGTTAAGTATATTTGCAACTGTCTTCCAGGGGGTGCTTGTCCAATCTTGTAGCGCGCGCACAAGGAGAGTAGTATCAGGAGCCCTGTCAGCCCTATGGTCTGTAACATGGATCCTGTTGCCCAACTCATTTGTGGCTCATTGGAAGGAGCCAGTGCATTACATGGGGTATACTCCCCTTCAATAATGATATACTGACTACTTAAAAAATGATATAATGTTCACTTCTTGCATATTTATTTTCTTTTTAACTGACTCAAAAAAGGAGTAGGTTATCAATTTAACCTTTATAATTTTTTAAATATTTGTACATGCATTACTCAAAAACTACTGGAACCATTTGTATGAACTTTTTCAATAAATAAGGATGATTTACAGTGGTCCCAGTCCAACTTTGTAAGGAATCATCCAGTATCTGACCATTGATTTAGTTTTTTAGATAATTTATGTTTTAATGTAATTGGTATATTGTTATAAATGGGCAGTTTGATATTCAGTTAATTCAATATTTTAAATGGATTTTACAAACAGTTGAAGGCCATTTTATTATGTTTCATTGTGTTAATTTAAGGCCTTGGAAGTTGACTCTAACAGTTACACATATTACAACTTGTTCTAAAACATTTATCATTGGAATCAGTTTTAAAATTCTAACTAATATTAGATATCACAACTCTAAATTTATTTTTTGCAATAAAGTTAATAGCAATTTTATCATATTTTGTTGTGATACTTATAAGCTTCAAAAGTTAACACCAATAGGTAAATGTCTTGACAACCTGTTTTTAAAATTTTTGATATATAAATCAGGTTTCCAATTGCTAATTATTATTAGAAATTTCACATTTAAGCATGTTCTAACCCATTACCATCTAATAACTCAATCTAAAATTCCCAGCTTAAAGTTTAGCAGGATTGGTTAACCTTGAGCCACCCATTCAGCCTTTTATAAGCCCTTCACAATTTAGACTGATTAATTCAGTTTAACATGTCTAACCTCAACATATAATTTTTGAAAACATCAATTTATAGGAACATGGTTTTATTCTCAACCAATTTTAATTATAAACTTGAACAAAAAGTTTAATCTCAATGGGTGCCTGTTTTGCAGCTGTCGGTGAGAATTAAATTTGGTTTTAGCTTTATCTATTTGCTTAAGTTTCTATTTAATTTATGTTGCTTATAAAAAAAGTTTAATCTCTATAGTTTACCATCTAAATTCTTTTATTACTGTAAATGTAACAATCGAGATTCGTCTCAATCGTACATTTCGACTCGGATTCGGATTTTCCGAATTTGAGTCGAATTGTTTTAAAAAAAATTTTTAGTTTGGACGTTTCGGGCGTTGGGTTGTGCCTCGCCCGAGTCGTAGATTAGGCTTGTGCGCCTAATCAATAACTCGGGTGAGGCCCCCGAAGCGCTGCCTTTATAAGGTGCGCCTGCCCATTCCGAAGTTTACTTCGGAATTTTCACCCTAGCATGTCCCTTCCTGAGGAGCATTGTCGGTTGCTCCCCAGACGAGCTCTGGTCGGCGGACACATTCGTTTTTATGGTCCAAAATAAAAATAAATGATGTTTTGGGGTTCATATACCTGTGGTCTTTTTCGGGTGTTTCCGTTTCGAGGAGGCTTTCGAGTGTTTGGGTCGGACCAACCATTTCAACCTTTACATAGCCGACCAATGAGAGGTGAATGTTTGGCTGCTTGTCGGTGCCCCAAACCTCTCCCTACTCGGTTAGGTCGCTTTGGTTGCTTGTCGGTGCACCAAACGAATATGTAAAAATTATACGGCAATCAGAACTGGGGTATTTTCTGATTTGTTACAGTAAAGTTAGGTTAAGCTTCTTAAGGCAATGGTTGATACCCCTTTTATTTAATGGCCTGAAAATAAAATTGATAACATAACTGTAAAAGGATAATTAGTAGATTTGAGGCCAATTTGCCTAAAACCAACTTTGATGTTCATTCAAAGGTCAAGTATCAAAGTTGAAATCTGATCTGTTGTGAATAGATGCCATGCGTTTTTTTTGTTTTTTTTTATTCGAGATGGGCCGACCTGGGGACGATACCGCACCGATAAAGGATGAAGGGGATTCGAATTAATGGGAAAGGAGGATAAAATCCGGAAAACCTCCATGCGCGGCGTATGATAGGCCAGGAACTTCATGGACCGCCTTTGCTATTCGCTATCTCGGTTTGGGGGGTTCGGGGCATTGATGCGCAACGCCAACACAGTCATAATTGTCCACTACCCAAAGTTCCAGTACCGAAATCGAACTCGGGGAGGCAGCGGTAGAGATCCCTATTCTACCACTTGGGTATCCTCCCCTTAGATGCCATGCGTTTTGACAAGTTTTTGTGTGTGTGTGTGTGTGTGTGTGTGTGTGTGTGTGTGTGTGTGTGTGTGTGTGTGTGTGTGTGTGTGTGTGTGTGTGTGTGTGTGTGTGTGTGTGTGTGTGTGTGTGTGTGTGTGTGTGTGTGTGTGTGTGTGTGTGTGTGTGTTTTTAAAGTCAATCTAATCAAGTTATTCCTCAGCCTTAATTTTAGCAAAAGTTTTCTCTCTAAATTTAGCTGAATTACAACCATTAAATTCAAAAGGGTACTGACTTAAAACTTGCCTAAAACTTAAGTTAAAATCTTTAGTATTGGATGAGAAGGTGTGAAGATATAAACTTTCAAGTTAACATTAAATAAGAAATTTGAGAAAAAACGAACCAACTTTAAAATGTATCAAAAAATTTGAAATAATTAATAAAAATACATTAAGAAGTATGAAATGATTGATAAAAAACGCTAAAAAAGCATAAAATAAATTTAAAAAAAGAATCAACTTCCTAAAATACACTAAAAAGTATAAAGTAATCAATAAAAATGTACTAAAAAGTATGAAATAATTGATAAAATAAACTAAAAAGTATGAAATAAATGATAAAAAGTATGAATCATTAATAAATACATTTTTGAAGTCAGCACCATATTTCAAACTGACATATAATTTTGCTCACAAATACAAATTAGAGTTTATATTGGATTGGATCCAAGTGTAAACTGTAAGCAACTAAGAACACAGTGTTGAGAATATAGGCTCTTTTTGTTTAAAAAATCTTATCAGCTAGCATTATTGCCTGTGATTTACTATGATGCTGCATTTTAAATGTTTATTTCTTGCCAGATGATTCAAAAACTGTTAGATTTTATTTTGTTAGTTGGCCATTAGTAAGCCTAAAAAGTAATTATTTATCAAATTGATAAAACCCACTGAATCCTACCATCCACTTGGCCAAAACCAATTGAACACATACATTCAACCAACCATTAGCTGCTTGGTAAAACTATTGGCCTATCTGATCAACTATACTAACTTGGTAGAACCATTGAACCTATCTGATCAACTATATTGAATCTACTATAAAAAGCTTTGAGGAAAAAAGAATCAGCTTTAAAAAATGCACTAAAAAGTGTGAAATAATTAATAGAAAAATAAACTAAAATTAATGAAATAATCAATAAAAATGTACTGAAATGTATAAAATAATTGATAATAAGTCAGTTTGAAATATGGCGCAACTTCAAAAAGGTTTGTATCGATTGTTCATACTTTTTATCAATTATTTCATATATTTAGTGCGTTTTTATTGATTAATTCATACTTTTTAGTGCATTTTTATCAATAATTTCATATTTTTAGTGCTTGTTTGGAAGTCAGTTCTTTTTCCTAAAAAAATTTAAGATAACTAGCCGATTTACCCGTGCTTCGCTACGGTGTCTATAAAATCAAAGATTTTCAATTTATTAATTTAGATTTTATATCTATATATAAAACAAAGTCGGGTTAGTTACACCATTTATAACTCAAGAACGGCTGGACCGATTTTTATGCTCTTTGATTTGTTGGATTTGTCTCCGCCCCGAATAGCAGAATAACTATTATTAAAACATGGAAAAAATAGTAAAATAAAAAGTTTTATATGTAACAAGTGAAAATCCTATATGTTTTAATGGAAATCGGTATATCGTTACGGCCGAGAGTTTGATATTCGGTTAATTCGGTAGTTTAAATGGTTTTGTCGAGCGGTTGGTGGGTTTGTGTTGATTAATAAGCTTAACGTTTTAATAAAGAAGTTAGTGATTGGTTGATTCGATAATTTAATTGGTTTTGGTAAGTGGTTGGTGATTTTGGTTGTTTCAATACATTTAGTTTTGGTTACGAAGCAGTTGGTGATTAGTTGATTTTTAATCTAAAGGTTTTAGCTAAGTGGTTTAGTGGTTTAGCTAATTCGATAGGTAATTGGGTATGGCTGAATGGTTGGTAATTTTATATTGATTCAATATGATTTGAATTTTTTATATTATCGATAACTATCTACAAATATAAAAAAGAATTGATTAGGATCATCAGGTAAACTTAAAGCCCAAAAACAAATCTGTGCTAAACTGGGTATCAACAAGAATTAGCCAAACTTTTCTTTACAAAACCATCATTCTGTTTGTTTATTTATTTATACCGGATGCATTATCTCGAGCAAATAAACCAAAAATCACCAAACTTTGCACAAGTATTCTATAAAGTTTGGGAACGGAATGCTAATATGTGATTATTTAAAATAATCATATAAATTTAAATATCAGTTCTATTTAAGATCTAGAACATATATTTCTAATATATTTATATAGCAATTTGGCTGGGTATTTTCATATTCATTTAATTCGATTTTTTCATAGGTTTTTGATAAGGGGTTGGTAGTTTTTGGCTGGTGTAAGTTCTGTAATTGGTTTTTGCTGAGTAGTGGTTTATTTTTTGGTTGATTCGATAGGCTCAATAGTTTCAGGTAAGTGATTGATGGTTTAGTTAATTTGGCAGGCTTAATTGATTTTAGTTAAGTGATTGGAGGTTTGAATTTTTAATAGGTTTAATGGTTTCTGAATTTATTGATAGCTATCTACCAATATAAAAACTAAAATATACAGAATCTGATTGATTTGATAGGTTTATTTTATTTGGCCGAGTGGGTTAATTTTTTTGGTCGAGTCGATAGGATACAATTTAGCTTTGGGGGTGATTAGTTTTTGGATGATTTGATAAGTTCAGTTAGTTTTTTTTTAGTACTAGATGGTAAGTTCAGTTAGTTTTAACTGAGTGGTTGGTGGTTTTAGTTGCTTCGATTGAGCAATTAGATTTGGCCGAGTAGTTATTGCTTAACTATATATAAAATCTAAATTAATCAATTCGAATCACCTGAAATTCTAGACACCGTAGCGAAGCACGGGCAACTCCGCTGGTTATAGATAAACAAAACCACTCAGCCAAATCTAATTACTCAATCGAATCAACCAAAAACCACTCAGCCAAATCTAATTACTCAATCGAATCAACCAAAAACCACCAACCACTTAGGCAAACCTAACTGAACTTATCAAAACAACCAATAACTAATCACCCCTTAAATTAAACTGTGTCTGATTAATTTGACCAAAAGCCATCAACCACTCGGCCAAACAAAATAAACCTATCGAATCAATCAAATAATACCAAACTGCTACCCAAAACATCTATATATTTAAAATCATCGTGTACGTGACATCTTCCAAACTACTAAATCAACTTCTGCTTAACTTGCCAAAAGTATTTTATTAAATAGGTGAACCAAATTAGGCAGGTTTTTAAATATATAAACCTATCATCCAGATACCCATGCTTTGCTACGGTATTTAGTTTATCAAATGATAAGCTCACATTGTAGCCTATAGGCTGTGCAAGCACTACTCTCAAGCCACTCGGACTAACAGCTTCGCTGTTGCCCTCGTGGCTGGTGAACTGATTATCCTAACTACATAATCTACTTAAACTCTAATACTGATTTTTGTTGAATTTCAGGTGAGCAATTTGGTGAATTATTAGATAATTTTTGCCAATTCTCAC
This sequence comes from Massospora cicadina, assembly GCA_022478985.1. Taxonomy (NCBI): domain Eukaryota; kingdom Fungi; phylum Entomophthoromycota; class Entomophthoromycetes; order Entomophthorales; family Entomophthoraceae; genus Massospora; species Massospora cicadina. The sequence continues at coordinate 37,162 of JAKSZP010002770.1, forward strand.
CCACTCACCCAAATAAATTAAACTTATCAGACTTGATAATTTCAGATACGATCTTATTTGCCAATTCTCATCCACTCACCCAAATAGATTAAACTTATCAGACTCGATTAGCTTCAGATGACAAAGTGTGAATTATTAGATAATATTCGCCAATTCTTACCAACTCACCCAAATAGATTAAACTTATCATACTCGATAGTTTCAGATTCGATAAGATTCGCCAATTTTCACCCGCTCACCCAAATAGATTGAACCTATCAGACTCGAAGGTTTCAGATGTCAGTCAGTCAGTGAGTGAGTGAATGTGTTTTATTAAGTAGATGGCTCTGAAATACACACGAACCCTTCCATCCATCTATATTAAACCTTCAAAGCTATGCGTGCCGTAGTTTTGGTTGGGCATCATACACATGCAAACACTTTCTTTACTATTACTAGTATCCATTGTGGATATATATGTATGTGATTCATTATTTCCTAAACAAATGAAACAGAAACATCAAGCCTTAGAAAACAAAGTTATGATTCAGAAGACTGATATAGATAGGTTTTATTGAAGAAAACCATACTATAAATAAAAGTTTTAGATAAGATGTAAAAATAATATGTGATTTAATGGGACAGTATCATTTCGCTGAGCAGTTTTGGCTTATTTGGTTGATTTGATAAGCTCAATGGGTTTGCCAATTGGTATGGTGGATATTTGGGTAATTTAATTTGATAAAGCTCAATGGATTTGGCCGAGTGGTGGTGGTTTTAACTTGCTTCAATAGATCAATTGTTTTGATAATCACTGTAATTAATCGGTTAATTCGACAGGTTCAATGGTTTTGCCATGTGGTTTAGTAGTGATTTGGTCAATTCGATAAGTGCATCGGTTTTGGCTAAGCGATTAGTGAAGATTAGATCAATTTGATAGGCTCATCTATAAGATTAAGATGTCACACTAGTAGTGTCAGTCATAATTATCAATCGCTTGGCAAAACCATCGAACCTATCAAGTCAACCAAATAATCCACCAACCGCTTAGCAAAACCCAATGAACTTATCGAATTGACCAAACCGCCAAACCGCTGTAATCGGGTTAAAGTTTTGCTACATATCTAAAATAACTAATGAATGACTTGTTTATTTGAGGTAAGCCTCTAATGAATAATTTAAACTGATTTATAAAAAGTTAATTCTTGAAATATCGAATATATTTATTATGCTGAACCTCTGATAGGTCAAGGGATATTTATGGCGAATCATCAAAATAAGTGGTAATTTCAGGAACCTAGTTTGGTCATCGGCCACATTCCTTCCGAGTTGGTTAACAGATTTAACTCAGTCAGCGGATAACGTCATTTCACATCGCTTGGCAAAATCATTGAGCCTATCAAGTCATTAAAAAACCACATCCCCTTAGCCAAAACCATTGAATTGAACCTATCGAATCGAACAAATAACCACCAATCGATTGCCCAAAACTAATGAACCTATCAAATCGATCAAATCACCACCAAACCGCTTGATAACCATTGAACCTATCGATTGAACCTACCGAATAAACCAAAGAACACCAAACCGTTAACCAAAACTTTATCGACAAACTTGCCACTCGGGCAACTTGGTTTGCAACTTATATCTAATTAACAGCTTATTATGCCGTTATTTCCATAAGCACTAACCTTTTATCCTTAAAGTTTTGTTGTGGTTTTCAAATGGTAAAAATGATCGGTTTAAGCCTCAAAAGCCTTCCACTTATATGGTTTTAGGGAAAAGCCAAGAAAACTAGGAAATTTGCTGAAGTCAAGAGACTTTTGAACCCCAAAGATTCAAGATTGTATTGTATTCATTAAAAACTTTTTTTAACTTTTTTAGAAAGTCTATACAAAAAGAGATAGATTCTAAAAAGAAGGATGATGAAAGTAAGCTAGTTCGCCATGTTCCGCAAGTGAATAGCGGTATGTTTTTCCGCTATAACACTTCTCTCGGGCCGCCATATCATGTCATTGTTGATACCAATTTTATTAATTTCTCTATTCAAAACAAACTTGAGTTGGTAAAATCTATGATGGACTGTCTTTACGCTAAAAGTAATTTTTATATAATTATTTCATAACTGCTTTCTAGGCATTCCCTGTATTACAGACTGTGTTATGGCTGAGCTTGAAAAGCTAGGTCCCAAGTTTCGCTTGGCTCTTCGGTAATATCATTTAAAAGTTATTTCTGATTCTTTAAGCGTCGCAAAAGATTCTCGTTTTGAAAGACTACCTTGCTCTCATAAAGGAACCTATGCTGATGATTGTATAGTTCAAAGAGTTATGCAGCACCCTTGTTATATAGTTGCAACCTGTGATAGGGATCTTAAGAGAAGAATTCGAAAAGTTCCTGGTATACCCATCATGTATATTGCTCGGCACCAGTATACTATAGAGCGCTTGCCTGAAGCTTATGGCGCTCCAAAAATCTAATTTATATTCTATGTTCGTCTTCTATTTTCAATCATTCCTATAGAGAAAAGGGCAATTATCATAACTAAAAAGAACTTGAGTCAAACAGCCTACCAGTTACTCGTAGTAATATTTGCTATGAAGCATAAACTTTGTATGTCTTTAACTAATTGTTAAAAACATAAATATTTATTTTTATGAAATTTTCTTTTGTAATTTTATTGGCTTCGTACTTAATAGTATACCTTTGATAAGATCGAAAAAAGCTTATGAAATTGTTTTTTGAGTTACTTTAGATTGAGTATCCTGAAGTTTATTAGATTTAAAGGTTGATTCAGTTCTATTTTTAGTGGCAATTTTTGTCAAAATATTTTGTTGATAAGTCAACGTTGCAAGTGTTAATAACTTTTTTGGTGTTTTTTACCCAAAAGCTTTTACTATACTCATGGTAGGGTAACTTTTTGATTTACAGATATTTACTTTGATTCAACTTATTTTAGTTTTACCCAGATTCAATAGTCATTTTGCAAGCTTTCATGCAGGAGGAATATTTGAAGATTAAGACGAGGTACGTTATCCGGATCTGTTGAGAAGGTATATTAAGATATATTTTTGTCCATTGATCAGATGATAGCAATAACCATTATAATATTGATTTGGAAAAAGATACCATAGTATACACAATTTGACTTGAAATATTTCTAAATCTTTTCATCTTAAAGTTGCTTTGACTCATATTTGGCTACAAAGCTAGCTTTTTGTGCAGTGAAACTTATTCTAGCAATAGTGATATAATTGTTAAAATCAATTAGAGTATAATTGTATATAAAATGATACACGTGAATCAAAATATCTACTATCTTACAAGAATTAGCAAGAGCTATAATTATTACCCAGTTACTGATTATTGATTGCTAACTAAAATCATACATTATGTTCCTGATCATTTAATGCTGATTTTGTTAGTCTATTTTATAAATTTTTGGGAATTATGATATATCATAAACTATTTATTAAAATGACCATCTTTACTCTAAGCTGATTCTTTCTTTACTGCTACTCTTAAAGTCAATAAAAAAGATAAACTTGTATAGCTATAAGACTTGAAAATTTTAACCCTTTAATTGCGGAATTTAGTTTTAACCAGCAGACATCTTGAACCGTATACACGTTGAACGCAATTAACTGGTTAACCTGAATTTGCCAGTGACTTTTATTTCAAGTCTGACAATATTTTTAAAAGTTCATGATTGGAAAACAAAATAAAGTAAGTTTTTATATAAACATTTTTCTAAGTAAATTACATACATTTTTAAGTCTGAAATATTTTGCATCCTTATCTATAAGGCATGCAAGACACAATGGTTCTTTTAAATTGAATTTAAATTTATATTTAACTATTTCTAGTATAATCAGATACCAATATCATGCAACTTATTGTATATGTACCCATATTGCTACATAAATGAGCGTAACTGCATAGGCAAGTATAATAAAATTTATCTTTGCCAAAAAAGTGACAAAAAGTTATATTTGTCCTTTAAATATATATTATCTGGTATATATATTAAGACACTAAGATAATGTGTTAATATTATCACAGAGTCTAACCCTTCTAAGCTTTTTATAAAAGTTAAACCATGGATGAGATAGCTTTGCTATAATTTTAGATTTTGTAAAATTGGCTCTTAAATGTTGTATTAATTATATAACTATCATGCTACTCACAAGACACTAAAAATCAGATAACATGCTATTTTTATTATCATCTATATAACCATTCTAGTAAACTAGATATCTTGTACTTTTTGGGTTTAAATCTTTATAACAAAAGCAAAGGTATGTTAAGCATCTATTACATGTAAAAAATATAAGTAACATTTGATCATCTATTGGATATTATCTTTATTATAAATACACTAGATTGTAAGTAAAAATATGTTAATTACAATCAGCCAAAGGCTCAGTTATAAAGTTATCTTGACAGATAGACTAATATAATTACCATTTCTTTTATGTGTATAGCACTTTTAGATAGTGTATTTTGATTAAATTAAGCAAAGAAACAGCTCAAAAACTGGGACCATAAAAGATATTAATTTTGTCTTATAGCAAATGAACACACTTATAGGGCTTTCTCTCAAATTTACTCATTATTTTTTTGTTGATTGATATCTAAAACTTATTAGCATATCTTAGACCACTGTTCTAAAAGGCATGGTTTTAGATCCTATAATCTTGAAATTGAAAGATCTACAACTTCTCACATCTTTAAACTTGATAGCGATTAAATAGTCTAATTTATTTTATTCGAGGTGAGCCGACCTGGGGATGATACCGCACCGGTTGGGGAAACCGAATGAATGGGAAAGGAGGATAAAATCCAGAAAACCTCCATGCGCGGCGTATGATAGGCCAGGAACTCCATGGACCACCTTTGCTATTCGCTACCTTGGTTCGGGGCATTGGTGCGCAACACCAACACAGTCATAATTGTCCCCTATCCAAAGTTCCAGTACCGGAATCGAACTCAGGGAGGCAGCGGTAGAGGCCCCTATTCTACCACTGGGGTATCCTCCCCTTAAATAGTCTAATTTAACATTATAAATTTCCTACTTATTTTAGAATATTTTGCCAGAATAAAATTTTCATTAGATATAAAATGTTTTGAAAAGTATAGGATTATTAAATATCTTAAGCTGTTTAACAAGTAAAAAGTTATAAAAATAACTGACTTTAATTAGTATAATAAAACATCTTAACATATCTGTTTTGTAAAAAGGTATACAATCTTCTGGTAAATGGTATACATTACTAAATAATAAGTATAGATTTATCTAGCATATAATTATTAAATTACTAATCAAGGCCATAAAGTGATATCTTTTCTAAGAAAGGGTTAGTAACTAATCTATGGAGTCATTCTATATTAATATAAATTTGAGCATATATTACCTACATAAATATTTGAAATACTCTTTTGGAATGAATTTGTTTATATTATAACTAATTGCTACTGTCTTATATTGCAACAAGATTCTATTATCTAGTTATAGAATTATGTATAGTTTAAAATTACAAAGCTTTACAACCTGTTGTTATAGTTTTAGAAAGTAATTACCATCAGTATAGTGTAATTCCTTATTTTTAGTTGTGTGTAGACTAGATGCTATATTTCAATTAGATTGATAAGGCTCATTCATCAGCTTACATTATATGTTTTGATTAATGATAAACAAATTTAAAAACTCATTAATAATTTTCATACTTGATTAAGGTAAGTTGACCTTAGTAATGATATCCCAAAAAATTATATATAAAAGGGTAAAATTTCAATTAAGGGAGGATAAAAAGCTAGGAAAACCTTCTTGCACTCTATCAAACTGATGAAAGCTCATTAGTTCACAATGTCATTTACATCTTAAGAAAGTTTGGTAAACAACCCCTATATGGTAAAACTGTTTCCTGAAAAGGTTTAACTAAAAATTAACTGAGGAGGCAAATTTTCGAGGCTTTCATCCTACGGTTGTGCCACCCACCCAATTATACTAATTTATTTGTTAAAATAGTTTTTAAATTACAAAATCAACATTTAAGCTTCATTAGGCATATCTACCTTTTAAGTGCTATATAAAAATTTTCATTATTATTTTTGGTAATTTTTCTAGACTAGAGCAAGGTAATTGTTGCCTCAAATGTTTTATTTTTCTATTTATTTATGAATTATATATTTATTTTACATGAAGGTTTACCCTTATTTAAATTCTTATTTTAAATTTCTATGCTTTTACTATCATATTTTGTTAACATTTATAATATTTGTAAATCATGGTATTGCTATCATAATTTCAAGATTTCTCTGATCATATGATATATAACTTCATAATCATCCTATGATTCCTAGTCTGTTACCTAATTCTCTCCTTCACAATTCCTCAGTAAGTCTAGTTTTATCTGGGTAACACAGGTTTAATTCTGGGTTTACCTATCAGGCCATGTCTAAAGTTGAGTTTAAAGAAGCTAAAGGTCATTTCTGGTTGATCTAGTATTGTAAGTAACAAACCCAGCTATCAAACTGAAAAGGATAATGCACCCCTTTAGGACTGTTGGAATCCTGGCAATATATTGCTCACAGGTGCTTAGGCACAGGTTTCAACAATATCACAGATGCAGGAGTAATGAAATTCTTAGCAGCCATTTAATAATTTGGGGTATAAAAGTAGCCCACAAATAGATTTAATTTTAGCAATTAAGATGGGTAAGAAAAACAATAACTTATTAGAATGCCTCACAGTAGTTATGGTACTTAGAGGGTAAAAATGAGAGGAGCAAGAGAATTTGAAATAGGCAGAAGGTAGCTCAATCTAGCTAAATGGCAATTACCCTATCAGAACTCTTGAAAATCTTTTCACCTCAATAGGGCTTCATTTTTGGGTGTTGCATCAACAGCAGAGATGATGAATTTATGCAGTAATGAATTAGTATAATTTATCCAATCAGCCATCTCAAAATACATTTATCTCAGCTGATTACAGGATTTCCTAATTTTTGATTGGCAGGTAAAATATTTTTATCCCCAGAACCCCCTTCAGGTCTATAGAAGGGAGTTGTTTTCTCTTAGGAGGTAGCAGTAAATTCAAGTTATTGTGTGAGTGAACTTTCACATCAATTTACCTATTTTCTGGGGTTCAAAGTAACATTATTAACTTAATCCAAGATATTTGGCTTAGAACTAGGAGTAAAATTATTATACTAATATAAATTATTCTGCCAAGAATTAGACTGGGGATTATTAGTGATAATCAAATTATTTGCCACTGGGACATTTTTCTTAACTAGTCAAACATCCAATTGTCTGACATTACCCTCTTCAATAATGTTGGGGGAGAATAGGGACATAAAAACCATCCAAGCATTCTGTTTATAGTGACTTCAGAGGTAAGAGATTTAATAGAATATTCATTACCCCTCTTAAAAGTAACCACAAAAGGTCCTTCCTAAATAGATCTGATATTCTCATTTCTAGGAGTGATGCAGTTAGGATAGTATAAAAAAATCTGACATTTAAAAATGATAAAAATAGTATGAGTTCATTAGCTACTTGGCCCTCTTTAGTGACAGCTTTAACTAAATTGGTCTTGGCATCAGATTGTAACTGAATGTTGTGTTGGGTCAACCTCCTCATGGTCTTTTCAGGATCATCAGTCCTAGCAGAGAAGAAATTTTTTATTAAGAGGGTGGGTACCTGTTAAAAACTGGAACTGGTGGTTAATCTACTGCTTCTGGAAAGAAAACCAATTGTTAAAGTCTTGCTTCATTTATGATTGTCTCCAGAGATTAATTTCACAGGTTTGGTTATGTGCATGATTTGCATTGCTTGATAGTAATAGATGTATATGAGCAATAATAGTATGCCAACAAAGGTGGTTAGCCTGGAAGGGTATTTCCTGCTTCCACTCTAGTGCAGGTTTTGTTCAATACAAGTTCAAAACCTGTACTAGCTAGAAAAAATCTCAGTTTGGTATGATTGCCCCAAGGTCAACCCACCTTGAGTACTTTTTTTATAATAGTATGACAACTATTATCTTTTAGTTGAATAAATAAACCAGATGTGGTCCAACGCTAAGCTTGGAATGATCCACAAAATACTATATGTTGACAATTAGGGACTTCTTCCCTGTCTTGGCTGAACTTAATCCACTCTCAGATTCAGAGGTTTCCAGCCTTAGTTACCATCATGCAGATTCAGCAGAGATCTGTTGTATAAAAATTGCTTCTTTTCTAAGGATATCCAATCCTTACTCTTTATCATACAAAAGAGTCCACAATTATTGTACTACAACAATATTAACTAAAAATTAATAGAACCTATTAGTGCTGTTTGCAATCTCAAAAAATCTTAGCAGTCTGTTTAATATTATAAGATGCCAAGGAATTTATAGGAAGAGTTTGCGCTCAACTCACTGGGTGGCGCCTCAGCCATAAAATGGCAGCCATTGCTGTTGAATTACTCTAAAAATTCTCTTCCATTAATGGTAGTATCCATCAGGCTAAGGATTCTGCCATCAGACATCCCAGAGACCTAAAAATGGAAAGAGAAAGAAAATATGCTCTAATGTTCCCACTTAATTATAGCAAACCAACTACATTTGGCTAGTAACCTGCTTAAGTTATGTGACACTTTACCCATTAAAGCAGAATGTGAACCAACTGATTGATTTTCTAGTTGCAGGCGTCATCACTTTCCTTACAACTTCTGATTGGATTCCCAATCACTCAGTGATAATCCTGACCAATCCCAATAAGTATACCTGAAGGTTAATTAACAATCAACTATCAGATGCCCCAATTTTGTCAGCAACTCTGCATGATAAGATCTTAAAATTTGCACAGATTGATCCCTGATGGATTCAAACCTGGCAAATTACCCAAAATCCCCAGACATTATTAACCCAAAATCAAGGTCAACCAATGTTTATTATTTTCTATTGGGACTTAATCTCCTAGCAAGCCAGCAGATAACCTAGGAAGCTGAAAAGATGGACAAAAATACCAACACATACCCCTCTTTCCTAGATTTCCAGTGAGAATAAGATTGGGACAGGAGAATGCTACCTCGGCCAGGTTAGAATATTCTTAGTTTCCAGCAGAGAACAGATGTTCTGCACTCAATGCTGCTCATGATAATCTTCAGCCTGAAGTTCTCTTCCTTTCTTCTTTGCTGCCACCTCCTCAGAGCATAGCCCTCATGACCCACTTCTGTGCCTGCCTAGTCAGTTTGTTCATGCTGATGCTAGTTTCAGAAACCAGGTTTCCCCTAGTCAGGGCATATAAATCTTCTTTGTATTCAGGATCTTGTTTTGGCATTCTTAATTTCTTGATCTCCATCCTCATCCTTAGAAGAGGTTACTACTGTCAATGTCTTTCTCATGGCAAAAATAAGAATGATTAATTAAATTTTCTATGGTTATTTTTTCTCTTAATAACTTTTTTGATCATATCATTCTATCATTTTTTTGAAGAGCCTATTTCATAATTTAGAACTTAATTGCACCAAAATTAGAGTAAATTAGAGCTTAACCTACACCAAAGTGGATGATGTCAACAATTTCATAAATTCTGACATCCCCCAGTTTGTCCAGTTCATATGTTGAGTTTTAACTCTCAGTACCAGCAATATCTGGGCAATCTTTCTGCTGAAGATGCTCATCTCTTCCAATTGATGAGTCATACTTCTCAGAGAAATCTTTTTTATGGTCTCCCCAGGACCCATATTCCAAATTGGGCACATGTAGGTATTCCTTCTGCTGAACTACCGGAAATGGTGTCTAAACCTGAGGAAACCAGAGTAGCAAACATCTCAAACAAATAATGGCCAATTATTTCTCTTCCATTGGTTTCTGATTTGAAATAGAACACTTTGCTAGTTTTGGCTTCTTTTTCAGATAATCCCATTATAATTATCAAGCCTATTGAAGCAATGTCATCAATATCAGTCAGTTGTTTTGTGCCAGATCTGATTTGCTTCCTAAGTTCCTTTTTTGGCTCAGCCAAAATTATAAACCAACTGTTCTTTTGACCAAACTAACTATTGTGAATTGAGAACATTTTGAGCTCCCATATGCTGAATTATGGGCCTGAGTAATTAAAGCCCTTGCTGAGGCTCTGAACACTACAACCTCTCAAGCATATTAGATTGAGATGTTGCAGCCTATGCTCTTCACTTTGCTGGCCAAGTTCTTCACAGTTGGGCCACAAAGCTTCTGGCCTCCCCCAATTTCCATCGCTCTATCTGCTTCCAATTCCAAGAAGCTCACAGTTGTCACCTACAGGATGCCATTTGCTCCTTGCATGACTAGCTTGTCTCTAACACTTTTCATCAATACCTTTCACTAATGGTTCTGATTGGAGGCATGATTTGGCAACCTCCTCTCAGCGTCCCTTGATCTATGCTAGCCCATATGTCAACGTTTTTGATAAAGTCTGTCAGAAAGCACATAAGACTAATATTCCAGCTCCAGTGCCATATTGTGGTTATTCATAGTTATTTGCCAACTGCCTCTTTCTTTTCTGTTGCTTTCCTCTCCAATCTATAGTATCACACTGACAAGTAATGTCATTTTGTTTTACTTCCCCTTATTGCATTCTCTTAGGGCTCAGCTTTTGCTCAACAAAACTGGCTTTGAGTGGGTCTAGCCCTTTATAGTGTTTGATCTCAAATAGATTTTGACAGTTTGTTCACTCCTAATGTCATACATACTCCCTCCCCAAGAGGCAACATAGGCAAAATCATCTCTGAAATTGAGGATAGTGAAAAAAATATAAAATATATGACTTTTGAATGTTTTTTCTATATTATCATTTTTTTTATTTTAATATGGGACATGTCCTTTACTCAGTTCAATTGTTCAACTTTTTATTTATTATTCCCCAAAACTGGCTGTTAGGTATACTCTGACCTACCAGTTCTCATGGTTCAGAGGTCTCATCTTTTCTGACTTAACCTTTTATTTCAGTTCAGTGGTCCTTTTTAGGACTTAACCAAAAATTGTCAGGACATAACTATATCAATGGTTCAGAGATCCTTTGGAGATAATTTCATTTTTTTCTTGGATCCACTACTTTTAATACTTTGCATGGACCCTGTTAACAATTCTTCCATCTATAAGGCCCTTGATGAAATATGCATCTTTCACCATCTTGGCAATAATTTAAAATAAACTCAACCACAGTGCATCTAATTTTATTTCTTCCACCAAAGACATGCATGTCACAATAGGCTACCCTATCGCCTACATGGTATTTGGATAGTGCCAGTCAGTTCTTATTGTCCATCATCTTGGCCTTTGTCTTTTTCTTTAAGGTTGTATCAAATGCTTGCAACTGTATTCTAATCAGGATATTCAAAAGTTGGATTAAGTACTGCTCAGCACTCATCCCCAATGTTGGTTTGACCACCAAATATAGAATCAGTAGTAACGCGGCCTTTCTTCCATACAACAATTTAAACAGCGTTTTCCTGTCACTGTATGGTGATTAATGTATGCAAATATCACCAAACTGAGGTATTTTCCACATATGTAACTTTTTCTAGCAACCAGCTTCCTCAGCGTTGTGGCCATAATTCCATTTACTTGTTCTACCAGTCTTTTTGTTTACAGATGGCATAAACTGACACAACTCCTTGGATCCCCATTATTTTGTTTAATCTTGGGATAACGTGGGATGTGAACCTTGTTCCATTGTCACTTAACAAGACTCAAGGCATTTATAGCAATAAACAACTTGATCAAGCATAAATTGTGAAGTGCTTGTTGCATCCACTTTTGCCAGGGCCTTCATCTCAACTCATCTGGTCAGATGATCAATTGCAACTATGATATATTTGACTCCCCCATGCTCATAGTCAGTGGTCCCATCACATCAATAGACACTGTATGCCAGGAAAATCCAGGGAGGACCAGTCAATATCCAGTTGTGTTCTTGTGTGGCTTATGCAACTGGCACTTCATGCAGCAATCAGATAATCAGACAAATTGTAGTTGATAGACTCTCAGTAATATTACTAGAAAATATGTTCATTTGTCTTCCTCAGGCCTCCATGCTTGACAACCTTATGTGCAGCTTGAACAATTGCCACTCATTCCAATGGTCTTGGGAATAGTAATCATTTACTGTCAATCATCTTGAAAACTAGTCCATCTCTGGCCTAGGTGTTTTCATCACTTTCTGAAGCGCACCTTGGATTTCTTGTAGCATGTTCCCATTTTCTCTATTAACCATTTTCTGATTCAGCTCATCAGCCTGTTGGTATACCACTTGGACCATTGGTAAACTTGACAAAGCCGTCCACATTTTGATGAGAAGCTCCTGCTCAGTGGACTATCTTAAAGTTGTAAGCTTGAAGCTTCAGCACCCATCGTGCTAGACATCCTTCCTGTTCTTTCAGGTTATTCAGCCAACGCAGGGAGGAGTGGTCTGTCACCACTTTAAAGTGCATACTGGGAATATACACCCAAAACTTCTTACAGATGTAAATTACCACAAGGCATTCACTCTCAGTAATGTGTAATTCCGTTCTGCTGCTGATAATGTATGGCTCACATAAGCTACCAGATTCTTGTCACCAAATTTATCCACTCAACTCAGGATGTCACTGATTGCCATTGACGAAGCATTGGTCTGTATTATAAACATTTAATTGGAATTTGGATACTTTAAAATTGGAGAATTTATAAGATACCGATGTAACTCATCAAAAAAATCCTGGGCCTCTTCATTCCATACATATCCTTTCTTTGGATCCTTTAGCAGATGGAAAAGGGGATCAGCAATTCTCACAAAATCCCATATGAATATTCAGTAATATCTGACCATTTCTAAGGAATACTTAAATATATTGGACACTTCTTGGGATGTCCATACGCTCTATAGCTCCAATCTTCTGGGTTTAAGGCTGCAGTCTACTGGAGTTGATGACAAACCCCAGATATTCCAACTCTTTTTTGAAGAAGTGGCACTTTCTCAGCCTGATTTTTAATTAGCCATGGACAGTCTATTGAAAAGCTTCTTCCAAGTGGTGTAAATGGTCAGTGAAAGTTCATCTAACACATTTATGTCATTCAAGTACACTAGGATGCATGACAACTTCAAGTCATTCAATATGGCATCCATGGCTCTTTGAAACGTTGCAGGCACATTGCAAAGACCTTAGGGCATCTGAGCTGGTTGGTATAGCCCCTGCGCAGTGATGATCACACACTTCTTTTGGTATTCCGCTAGCAAATCAATATTCCTTTATCCCAAGATTAGATCCATTGTGGAGATATAATTCGCTTATCCCAACTGATCTAATGCATCATCTATTCATGGTAGTAGATATGAATACTCTTTTGTTATCTTGTTCAGCCTTTTAAGTCAATCACCACCTGATTAGAACCTTTTTTTTTCTTCACTATCAGGATAAATCTCACCCAGGGGCTTAACAATGGAACTAGGAGCCTATGCTCCACTAGTTTGCTGATTTCATCTTCCACTACCGCTTCAGCTGCCTTCAACTGTCAGATTGGTCTCATTCATATTGGCATATTTTCCCTAGCGTTGACTTCATATATTACATTCTTTGCAAAACCTAAGTTGTGATCATCCTGGGCAAAAATTTCCCAATACTTTTCATTAGTTTGAGCATCTTTTCTGCTGTCTTTCTGTCAGATCAGCGAGTTGCTCCCAGTCAACCAATAATTTAATATTCTTGGCAACCCCTACCAGTAATACCATCTTGGTGAGGATCCCAAAATATTGGATTTTTTGCAATGTTACCATTGGGATAAAATGAACAAACATGATGATCTGATTTTCTCAATCTTCATCAGTTTTTCACTTAGATTTACCAGAAGAACTCAGATTTCTCCATGGCCTGGCATCACTATTCCAGGCGCCACCCATGGCTCTATTCTGGACTTCTTCCATGGGCTACTGACCTCCCATACAATAGCTTGGGTATTATAAAGTCAATCCTGTATCAACTATTATCTGCAATCTTGGCGGTATGGTACACAACTTCTTTGTTTGTAATGGAATTCCCCAATGTTCTAGGATTTCTGCCAGCATTTCTCTTTGCTTTTGTCCAATCTATTGGTAGAAAATTGGGATAATGTCATCGTTGTAGATCATATTAATGAAACGTTCCTACTGGTAAGCAGAGTTTCCACATCTCTCTGATAGATTAGAGCAGAATTTGACCCAATATGGTCAATGTATTGTCCTCAAAGTTACATTTAACTCCGTACTTTCTTAAAAGCTCTGTCATAGCATGATGACTTAATTGAGGTTACTAACTGCAATGATAAAGCTAGTCATCAGGAGGCCAAAAAGGTGAAGTTGGCAGGCCTTCCTGACATTTAAGCACACCCTAGACCAGCACTGGGTTCAGGTCAGGTATGCCTAGGTCAGCCTAGGGAATGTGCGCAATGCTCAGCCCTGTGTGAAGGCAAAAGCATTAAAATAAACTAGTTATATTATCAATAGTGATGGTTTGGTTTGATTATCTGGAAAATAGGGTTTTGATACCCATTTGATTTTTAATTTAAATTTGGGTCTTTCATGTTTACAATCAATCACACAAGTTCAGTCAATCTCAATATTTAGCAAAGGGATAATGAAAGCGTGCACTTATTGGCACACCAGGGCTTAGCACCACTTCCTTCAATAACCAATTCCCCCCAATTGCTTAAATATGTTATATCAAGACCAAACTTTATCATTGTTCAACTTCTTTCAACAAACAATTACCCGTTTTTTTATGTTTTGAATATGGTTTCTTGGGTAGACCTGTGTGCAGACCTCTTCAAGGAGGTCTCCAACAACGTTGGCCTCTATAACTTATCCAAAGTAACTGCAGCATACAGTGCTCCTGTGGGTCGCCCTGGTCCCCTCCAGATCAAGACACCCAAGCTCCTTAGCACTAATGTCCACCTAGTTATGGATTCCACTTTGAGGTCCAACCAGATTCTGTTGTTTGTTTGTTATCTACTCTTATACACTGCGTTATACACCCTCGCCCCTAGGTCCCTTCTGCTCTGGCACCCTCCTCAGTGCTCTATTTCCAATCTTGTTAATGGCTAGTTTCCTGGTGATGCGGTTGTCATAACGCACCACCTCACTAGCAATATGAGAGTTACAAACACTCTCTTAACAAACTCAATAATGATTATAATGTCATAGTTTTGGTTGTCTAAAACTATAGCTGGGGAGGATACCACCAGGGAACCAAATTGGAGTGGTAATGCGCTATATGTTCCACATAAGATGGTCATATCAGGCCCAGTGGTTCCATATTCTTTCTTGTGTTCTAAATTGGGCGAGATTTTCATTTTCTTCACCAGCTTGGTCAAGACAATATTAATTGGTGCCCCACTGTTAATAATCACCTGCACCTGGACTCAATTGACCAGTATATCAGTATATGTACACTTGGAGTATTGCAAAATAATGTTTACTGAGTGTATAGTAGCGTTATCTGCCAAATCAAGTGTGTGAATTACATGTTCCAACAATTTTAGGAAAAGATTCCTTAATTGCGCTTAGGGGAATTGACAGATTCATTTCATCTAATTTGACTTTGGCCAATTCATCCAGAGTCTCAGCAGATCAGATCTTGTCCACTAGTTGGCATGCATATGAGCGAGCAACCTCCTTAATTATTTCTGGGGTCAATCCCCTTTGCTCCAGCTCTGGTTACAGCATTGACGTCTAAGTTGACCACTTGATAAAGCTGGTCCTGAACGTCATTTTCAACAAACAGATCACTAATGTCAATGTCCTCATTCATGATAATGGGAGGAACAGGTTTGACTGCAGCTCTAGACTGTTCCACATCTAGACTGTGGGCCCTTTTCCCAACTTTTGTGCAAGTTTGGCATCCTTAGACTGCACTACGTTGATTTGCTTCTTAGGCTTCTTGCTGAAGCACTGGGAAGCAAAGTGGCCCTTCCCTCCGCACTGAAGACAGATCATGTTGCTCTTGTCTGTCTGTTTGAGCCCCTAGGGTTTATTTTCTGAAACTATTCAATTGGTCAATTCCTTAGTGGGTTTGGTCAATTTGATGGTAATTAAATTTCTTATCAGGATAGGCTTAAAGCTTCATTTAGGGGCCTCAAACGTGGCACCTAACATCTTCAAGTGATCCACTATTTTGAGAGGTGGTTAATTTAAGTAGCTAACATGGAAGACATCATTTAATGCAAATTAAAATAAGACTGAAGAGCCTCTTGTAATGTAATCTGCGCATCAAAATTGGTCAAGACTTTTCTCTGACCAAATTTGTGATTCTTGATAGAGTTGGTTGGCAGGATTCACTAAGGTTTTGTTTTTCAGGGATTGGCTTCCCATAAATTCTTGCTTGCGTTTTGACATATGCAAAGGACTTCCAAAGTCCTTCATAATTGCAGTCTTGGCTTCACATAGGACCAGCTATATCCCTCAAGATGAGTTAACACCAAGTTTTGGCCGTTAGTATCCAACCTGTTCATGACCATCAAAACTTTTTCTCTATTGCCGCATCAAATATAATAATGTCAATCAGGCCAAAGTACGCAGGAGCGTTATCCCTATGAAAAGCGGGTAATTTTGGCATGACTTTAGAATTTTAAAAAAATTTCTTTAGCTTCCACTCTTAACTCATCTACCCAAGTGACTAGAGTAGTAATCTCAGAGGTCATCTCCAAAATGGTACTGAATGCTTTCAGCATATTTCTAGGAGTTGTCAGCTTCCCATTATAGTTCTTGGGATCTGTTTTCAGCATCAGTCACTGCATAGGGTTTACATTCACATTTCTGATTTTTCAGTATGTTGACTTGTTTCAGTAGTCATTGTCATGGCTACATGACATAATTAAGAGGACATACTGTAAGGACAAAGCTGGACTTCAGGAGCCAAAAAGGTCAAGTTACAAAGCCTTCCTAACTTGAAACATACCCTGATTTAACGTTGGGTACAGGTGAGATATGCTAAGGTTGGTCCTGGGGATGTGCGTGATGCTCAGCCCAGCATTACAGCCAGGGCGTTAAAACGCACCAGCTACATTCTTAACTCTGATGGTTCATTACAGTTACTGGAGGAAAAAAAGATTTGAATCCATTCCATTTATAATATTGCTGTAGAGAATCTGATATGACTGGACAATAAGCCCTGAAGAGATATAGCAGAATGGTGAGAATCCGCCGACTAGGATATTTATTTATAATATATGAGCGCCTTGAGATGAGATGATATTGGGATATAATAGATTATCATTGGATTGCCTACAAATAATGTGATAAGGCGATGTTGACATTTGACAGATATAATTTAATCACCTCAAACTAAGGCGATATAGAATTGAATAATACCATCCTGAAACCAATAAGTATAGGCGGAATAGAATAGTCTAAACTAAGAGAATGGTATCATCTGAAGTCGCTGATATATAAGCAAGATGGGGCGATTTAAAGGGTAGGTTGTTAATAGTTCAGATATAGCGGAACAGCAAATAGTTGCTGTATTTATTAAAATATATAAAAGTGTCATTGGGGCAATTGCTCTTATTTTATTATATTTCCCAGTGTGTTCAGAGGATGACAATCCCCATATTGTCAGTCTGTTGTTCAGTGGGTTTGACCTGTGCAACCCTTATGGCATATTCAATGGTACACCCAAAATTATAACAGTGGTGCTCACTACAGGGGGCCCATTGATCATCCACTAAAAAAATCTCCAGTTGCTGGCCATGTCACATCAGGCCTGCTTTGCCAGTGAATCTTCATGAAGCACTGCACCAGCTGAATACAAGGAACTCAAACTCACTTTAGATGAAGTTCTTATGAAACAGGATTTGCTTCAATAGCGGAAAACTGTTATTCACCAGCTTGACAGCACATTTAGTCAAATGCAAATTCTGGGACATCAAAACAAGCAACTTGCTTATTGTTTAGAAGAAACCACTGAATGACTGAATTGCATGGAGAGGAAATTGACTGGTACTTCCCAGCCCTCTCATTGGGAAGAGGAAGAATGACAGGGAGCTGCTTGTGAAGAATAATATGACGAGAAATATGACGCCAGCAGGAGTTAATACACCAAAGAAGGCAGCTCTGGATATGGTTATACATAAAAATGCACTTCCCTCAAGTGATGGCCATGCTGCCCACCGCAGAGGGCCATGCTACCTTCAAAGCAGTGGACATCCTGACCTCTACTGGACCAGCTCCTCATTGATAGACTGCTTATGGGTCTTAACCCATTTCTCATTATGCCCAAAAAGTCACGTCTACAACTAGGATGAGGAGGTCAATATTTTTAAGCTGCCTCCATTTTATCACAATGTGAATATCCATGGCTTCTTTAATTGTTTTGATTTTGCAGCAGAAGGTGCCTCAGATTGTTTTAAAGCTAAACTGTTGATATCTGCCTTGGATGTCAGGAGTGCCAACCAAGTCACCTGCTACCTTCCAAACATCTCCGTTAATTACCAAGAAGTGAAGGACACTGTGCTGCAACTATTCAGGGGTACCTCAAAAATGTCACAGCGAAAGGAGGAGTTCTTGACTTTCTGGGTTCCGCCATAATGAGACCATCACAGTGTTCTCTGATCAATTTGCAGTGGAAACTCACATGCTGATTGGGGAAGGCTATTTAGCAGAAGCTTATGTGTGCATTGTAATGATCTCTGCGGTAAATCCATACCATGAGCTTCACA
The DNA here is from genome assembly GCA_022478985.1 of Massospora cicadina. Taxonomy (NCBI): domain Eukaryota; kingdom Fungi; phylum Entomophthoromycota; class Entomophthoromycetes; order Entomophthorales; family Entomophthoraceae; genus Massospora; species Massospora cicadina. The sequence continues at coordinate 55,832 of JAKSZP010002770.1, forward strand.
ATGTCCCTTCTCCAATTTTGAATGATGACATTTTCCTGCTCAAAATTAAGCAGTTCTTGCACTATATATCCACTAAAACCCCTCCGCATAATATGGAGTGGAAGGATACTACCACCGCTGAATCCTCTTATTTGGGGATTACGCTCATCCTGCCCACATTTCGCTTAGAAACCCCAGCCTTACTATAATTCCGCGCCTTGTCCTTGGCCAAATTACTCCCAACCGTTTGACTTCTGCACCAGCTCCATTTACAAAAATTATCAGCAACCCAACTACCAACCCAGACCTAGTTACGCAAAAGTCAACAATTGTCTTACTGAACTGCCCTGGGTATGTAAAAGTCAACAAAATTATTGGTCTGGACCCTCTTATAAAAACCAGGGACATGGCTCTAATGGAGTTAATTGCTATAAGTGTGGTCACTCTGGCCCCTGGAACGGAGTTGCCCTAACCGTTGTGTTCACTATGTGCAACAGGATCAATACTACCAGGGTGTAAGGAGAGTTTCTATAACTCTCCTGTTCCCAGCGTGGTAGTGCATGGTGCACAGGGAAAACGCCAGAGAACTAGTCGTTAGTAATAAAGTTACTAGAGCCCAGCAGAGGGTGCTTGAGCTGTAGTAGCTTAGGACAAGGGTAGTTAGCAGTAGAAAGAAGAGCCAAAATTAAACTAACAACCAGGCTTGAGTGAACCCCAGAGTGGGGTTCATTCTCAAGTGGTACCTGAGCGGAATTGCATAGCCAGCACAGGTTGGAGGGGACTTGAACGGCCCAACAGTGCATGAGCGGAGAGAGTTACAGTTGTTAAAAATAAATAGCTAACCTTGTGTGAGACCTCCTCAAAGAGGTCTGCGCAAAGGTTTGTCCAAGATACATATTTAAAAATGTATACTAGCGAAGGGTTCATTATTATGGGGAAGTTGACCAACGAGAGAAATTGGTATCAAGGAAACAATTTTAAGGAAATTTGGTGGAAAAATTAATTGAAGAAAGTGGTGCTAATCTGAGGTGCAACAATAAGCAAACACTTCCATTGGGTAGTAAAATATACTTGGTAATCAACCAAACTTAGGTTATCAATTGTAGGCAAGGCTGACCTGAGCTGGAAATTTCAAAAACCAAACAGGTTTCAAGACCCCGTTCACTGATAAAATGAAGTAACCATTTTTGTTAATCAAAAAGTTAGTTCATTTTAACGCACCTGCTGTTGTACAGGGCTGAACTTCTCTTACATCCCTAGGACCAACCTGGGCATACCTCGCCTTAACCCAGAGTTGAACCAAGGTATGCTTGAGGTCAGGGAGGCCTGCCAACTTCACCTTCTTAGCCTCCTGGCATGCAGCTTCATCCTTGGTGTTTTTCCTCATTATGATGTCATTCTCAATCCATGACACAGGGTAACAATGGAGCATATTAGAGATGGGACTCTCTACCTCTGCTATCCCAACCCCAAATGAACCACCAGAATTAATTATAGTATATCCAGCGAAAGTACCTCAATATGATGGGATTTTATACAAGCAACCAGTTGGAGGAGTGAACGTACTGACATGAGCGCAAGCCAAGGCCACAATGGATGAAGGATCTCAGGAGCAACCAAAGCTGTACGCCTGCCAAATGGTCAATCAAACTTTCTTAGAAAAGCTGGATCCAGACGCAGATGCGCCAACCTTGAAAGGAGTTAAAGTCACTTCCTGGTAGGCACCATTGTTAAAGAATATAGCAAAGTTGGTGAAGGGATAATGAGTTTCTTTGGAAAAAGAGATCCCATAAATGGCCATGTATTAAACAGTCAATACTTTTCTTATTCTGAGTGTAATTGCTGTGATATCTTTTTAGCAAAAAATAGAGTTTGTACTATAATAGATACAGGAGCTCTGTCAACATAGTATCTACTAAGTTGATGGTGAAGTTGACTCTAAAGCCTGATGTGGACTATCAAATAGTGTATGGGACAGCTGGAGCAGAAAGAACGGTCTCTTGGGGAGTGTACAGCGTGTTTTCTTTGTGGTTTAGGTCCATTGTTATTGTAACTTTGGCAATAGTGTTACCCAACAGTAACTAAAACCTGCTAATTGTAACTGATTTTCTGTGACATTTTAGGGCTGTCATTGAAATGACGGAGGAAAACCTCTAAATTTTGGGGCAGCAGATCCCAAATTATCTTACCACTAGCGGAGTGCTGAAGGATTCAATGCACATGGGCCATATCAATCTGGAATATAGTGATGGAATAATTCCAGTTTGCTATCATCAATTAAAAAGCAAGACTTGGCCCCTTCCCCAGCAGATATACGAATATCAAGGGCTACCTCTCCAAGCTGCTGGGCCTATATCTATTCCTTATGAACACCAAGTCATATTGAACACTGAGTTAGAGGTGGAAGTGCCAGCTGGGCTTTATGAGGAGGTCAGTGGGCCCTATCAGAAAATGCGGCTTGAGTCTCATGTGACTCCAGGGATTATACTCCCAGGCTATGAAGAGATCAAGGTTTTGTTAGTGAATCTGCAGAATGAAACAATGCAAATCTGCTGACACCAAATAGTGGTTATTAACACTTGACCCCAATCAAGGAGGTCCTTTAGGTTCATGAGTTCAGTTTGTTGGATAGTTTTGGTCTAACCACCGAGTTGCAGCCCATCATAATGACAGTGGTACCATGGGAGAATTTAATAAGGTTATTGGAAGAACTAAAAGACCAAAAGATAGCTTTATTTCAAAAGTATAAGGAGATTTTTGCCGACAATGATCACAATTTAGGGTGTACTTGGGGGTGGTCCATCGATTGAATACTGGGGATCATCTTCCCATCAGGTCTCAGCCAATCCACCAATTGTGGGCAGCTGAAGACATTGTCACTGAGGAAATTGATAAGTTGCTGGAGCAAGGGATGCTCAAACCATCCAAGAGTTCATGGCTTCGCTGTTCTGATTGTAAAAAAGAGGGATGGTTCTAACCAGGTAGTGATAGATTACTAGAAGCTCAACAGCACTACCAAGAAGGACTCATATCCCTTGCATTTAGTTGACGATGCATTGAATCTGTTAGGAGGAGCTCTCCATTTCTCAGCAATGGGTTTGATATCCAGTTATTGGAAAATTGAGTTGTCTGTGGCGGAACAGGAGAAATGCGCCATAATTACATCCAAAGGCCTTTTACAACTGACCTGTATGCCACAAGGGCTGTGTAATTGCCCTGGCTATGTGTCAACGCGCCTTGGACACTATCCTCAGTGACCTGAAGCTATTGTGTGTCTTTGTATACCTCAATGATATCAATATTTTCTACTAAACCTTTTCTGAGCACCTTAATCATCTAGAAGCAGTATTCCTCTGGATTGCTGAGGCGATCATCAAAATTAAGCCTCAAAAATGTAACTTCTTCAAGGACTAGTTGTAATATATGGGGTTTGTGGTAAACTTAAGGAGCTGAAACCACAGCCAGTCAAGGCAAGAACATACAAAAAATGTCTACACCAAATAGTAAGCTTAACATACAGGTCTTTTTGGGAATGGTCAGCTAAAAAATGGTGCTTCATCCCAAACTTCAGCTGTATTGGGGGGCTGCTATTTGAGTTGTTAAAACAGGATGCCATGAAAAATGAATGGAACGCCGTCACTACGCCTTTGACACACTTCAAATGGCGCTGATCAGTGCGCTTGTGCTATGCTATATGAACTTTGATAAGGAGTTTATCATTAAGACAGTTACGTCCCTTTCCGCTGTTGGATGGTCCTTCCTCAGAAAGACGATGAGGGGGAGGAGCATCCCATCGCGTACTTCAGTTGAAGCCTGAACTGCCATGAACATGTTTTAATGTGACTGAGCAAGAGTGTTTAGCAGTAATTTATGCATATAAGCAATTTAGGGTCTACTTGCATGGGGTGAAGTTTAAAGTTGTAATGGATCAAGTGTCATTATGTTGGCTGCAGAACCTCAAGGAGCCTGAAGGACGTCTAGCCCGATGTGCTCTTAAGCTGCAGGATTATGACTTTAAGATCCTCCACCACCCAATAGCAAAGAATCAGAACGCTGACTTCTTATCTAGATTGCCAACCATTGCCACGATGGCGGATCTCAGCGATGTGATGTATAATAAGATGCTCAGTGGAAGATATGACAACGAACTGGCCCAAGTAATAAAAGCGTTAGTGAGATGTGAGCAAAATACCTTCCAATGGTATGAGGAACTGTACAAGAGGATTGGCAATTTTATGGTGAACTTTCCACGACCCTCGACACAGCCTGTGATTATTATGAGCACCCACAAGGCAGTTGGACATGGTGGTGTGCGCAAGACAATGTAACTGTTGTGCCCTCAGTACTATTGGGAAAGCATGAACTTCAATATGCTTGAAAAAATTTCCTGTTGCCACCAGTTCCAAGTAGAAAAACCATTCCTCTAAAAGACCTTGTACCGGTTAGTGAAACCACATTTTTTTTTTGGTATACGGTTTCCCTTGATGTCGTTAGGCCTCTACCAATGGGAGCTAACCAGTCCAAGTACATTCTGGTGGCTATCAACCACTTGACCAGGTAGGTTGAAGCATGGGTGATACGGGATTTGGGGGCGGTCACAGTGGCCAAGTTTATAATGGAATGTATCATCCAGTGGCATGGCTGCCCTCAGTTTATTCTCACTTATAACAGAACCAACTTCACCTCACACATCCTACCCAAACTGAATGAGCTAATGGGCATCTGCGGGGTTCTGGTGACCCCATTCCACCCTGAGTCCAAAAGAATTGTTGAACAGGTCAATGGGACGCTGGTGAACATCCTCTGGAAGAGATAACCAATAGACCCTCTGATTGAAATTCATTCCTGTGTACTGCTGTTTTTGCTTATAACATTAGCTATCATTCTGCCATGGGGAAGAGTCCCTTTCAACTTCTATATAGATGACACCCTGCTTTTCCGTCGTTGCTCTATTTGTGCATAGGAGATATTGTGGAAGGGATCCTCACTGTTACTTGACTAATTTAGCTGACACACTGATCAAGTTGCAAATGGAAGCATACTCTTTCAGCTTGGCCAAAAAAGATAAAGAATCAGGCCACCGATCAGGTATGGTGTATCAGGTTGGCTCAGTTCCAAGAAGGCGATGTGGTTTTGTTTCATGACCAGCACAGGTTTGGGCAGAAACACAAGCTGGCCAACATCTAGGTTGGTCCATTCAAAATAATTGAGAAATTGGTGTCAACACCTACACCATCAAAGACCCAGCAAGTGGTCAAATCATTAATTGTGTGCAAACAAAGTTTCTTTGAACGTATAAACAATAGGAGACTTATCATCCACTCAATGGGGGGATAATAGCGAGATTTTAATATGACTGGAAAATAAGCCCTAAAAAGCTATGGTAGAATGGCGAGAATCTGCCGACCAGGATAATTATTTATGAGTATTTGAGCGCCTTAAGATGAGGCAATATTGGGATATAACAAATTGGTATTGGATTGCCTACAAATAAGGCGATGTCAACATTTATTAGATAAAATTTAGATCACCTCAAACTAAGGCAATAGAGAATTGAAGAATAAAATCCTGAAACTAATGAGATTTGCAGAATAGAATAGTCTAAGCTAAGAGAATGGTATAGTTCAAAGTCATTTATATAAAAGTGTTGGGAAGTCAATATGGCAGGATGATATGCTACCCATACCAGAGGATTGGAGGGGAATCAAGACGAGTCTCAAGATTTATAGAAAACACATACAAATTTTTTTTAGATCAAAATAATGACCATTTGGTAAATCGAGGAGAATTATGCCAAGTGTCAAAATAAATGAGAGTTTCTAGAAAAGGAAGACAAATAGAAGACTACCAAGCCAAGGATGCATCTGGCTTGGGGAACTGAGATATAAAGAGTCACATGGAGGATTGAGAGGGGAGGTCTTTTTTTCATAATTAAATGGTTGCAAATAAGTCTGCGATTAGTATTATTAAATAAAGGTCAAAATAAGGGGCGATAGCTCCATATATAAGTTTATAAAGTTTAAGAAATTTGGCGATCTTCATATCATCCAATTTGGTTAATCAGTGGCTAATACCCTGTGCAAACTGACTCAGCGGAATCAAGCCTATATTCTAGAAACAAAAGTGGTGCTCACTACAGGGGGACACTGGTCAACTGTAGTACTTCAACAATAGGATACAATGATGAGCCCACATTTGTTATGACAAAATGTGATCGGATTCTGTGCACATTATAACAAAGAAGTACAGGAGGCAACTAACAACAAACTGATATTATTTACTGTAACTGAGCTGGGTAATGATGAGGTAATGATCAATATGCAATTAGGAAATGGCCCTGAGCTGACGGCTGAGCAACAAGGATGCTCCACAAATGTGACCCCTCAGCAGCTGTGAGATATTATGGAGTGGTTGCTATGTGGGTATCAATTATATGAGGATGAGGCGGGGGAGTGTGCTTTGAGTTTGTTTTATAACCAACGAGACCAAGACAGTCGCTACGCCCTGTACATGTCCTATCTGGACATGACTATGATAGGACTGTCTTGTCGCCTTGGTACTCATGGAATTGAGGAGTATCTTGTTACCTATGTGCAACTGTTGATTCGCCAGCTACTGCGCGTGCTGGCTCACCAAAATATAGATATTGGAGATGTAAAGAAGTTTGCTTGAGCACAGAAAAATAATACCTGCCTCCTGCTCAACTGCCTCAATCACTATTTTTTGGAAGTGCAGGGGGCGCTGGTGCAGATGGACCATTGTGTTGGGGACATCTACTGACAATTAGACATTTTGGTACCACAGTTAAATCTAGAGTTACCCCAGATAATAGGAGAACTGTTGAATTGATATGGCCTATTGGTGGAATGGATTCAGGATGTAACCACATTGGGAAGCAATACTGAGTGCTTCATGACGGATCTAGAATATTGTGCGGAAGTGCTCAAAGCTGTAATTGCTCAGCTTAGGGAAAAATAACACTGATGGCATAATAAGTGGCGGATCAAGTCAGTTCCATCACAGCTGAATTAACCCAACTTCGCGTCAAATGGAGAAGTCAGAAAATGACAAATAATGTGCTTATCCTTTGGTCAACATCCCACAAATATCTCCAGCTAGTCCGTCAGGTTACCCAACTGGAAATTGTTAGCCAGGTGGAGCACAGTTGAGCTTTTCCTCTTCTGATCGGTGAGACAATGGAGTATGTGGACATGCAAGGATGGCTTGATACCCTTTGATGGGTCAATGAGGAATTGGTATGGGAACAAGCCGCCCTCCTTAACCAAATAAACAATGCTAATCATCAAGAAGGTAACACTAGCCGGCAGCATGTACAAATACAGAATACAATTGAAGATGTCCTCTTGCAACTACAAGCAGTGGAGCAACAACTGAATGTTGAGTGGAAATTCTGTCAGGTTTTGCAACGTCAATATGAGTAACTGCAACGGGAATTTCAGGATGGATGGTGTAGATGTTATATGGTTAAAATGGAGCAGTTAATCAACGAAAATTTTGCAGAGCACACTGGAGCCAGAGGAAGTGATGCAGTTAGTGGTGTTTCAGGGAAGAATGCTATGGATCAGCTAACAAATATCCCTTAGGTGGTGTGATGGACCCCTGCATGAAACTGCTTCTTCTGAGTACATTTCAATGAATCTGAGTCTGTCCAGCTGGCCATATGATAGTTAACTAGGGGTGGTTCCCTTAGTCGCTCAGGAACCAATTCGCCTGCTTCTGCGGCAGAAGCCTGGAGCAAGGCGAGGCTGTTTGGATTGAGAAACTCCCTCATTTTAGTCATGACAGAAATGTACACAGTTACTTTAAGCAATTTGAATTGCCGTGGAAGGAGCTTCTGATCAGCGGAAAGCAAAACTGTTGCTGTCCGCCTTAGATGTGGAAAGCGCTGATCAAGTTACCTGCTACCTTCCAAACAGTTCAGTATCCTACAAAGAATTTAATGATTGTTCTTTAGCTGTTTGGGGGCGCGACTAAGATGTCCCAATGGAAGGCTGACTTCCTGACTATTCAGTTTTACCAAAACAAGACCCTGTTAGAATTATAGAACGTTTCTTGGCAGAAGCACATGTACTACTCAGAGCTAACATATTATCCGCCAAGGATGTTGGTACAGTGATGACAGCGGCCGTCAAACCACATCAGGAACTATATAACGATATGTCTCACGTTTTGGACATAGATGCAGGACTTATTAGAATCTGAATACCTTACATTGACTCTCTGCCACAATCAGCGCCACTAATGTAGCCCAAAATCTCTGCTGTCTCCATACTAAACCCATCAGTATATGGGTCGCAGCGACTGAACTACAACCACTGGAACTTAATCATCCTCATACAAATTGGCGGACCCTTTTCAGCCTATGTACGCTCTGCCAATTCGTCCATGACCCTGGAACCATACCATCAATTTCTGAACTGGCCCTTCCACTGAAAGCTATATGCATGAACCTTTTATGATAACCTGCTTCTAATGCAGATGAAGGGGGCATTATGCAGGTAATTTCCCTAACAACCCACAAGTGTATGCGATGCCAACTGAGAAAATTGATCAGGGAAAAGCTCGAATGTAGTAAAGACAGAACGCTCTACCTCCACTAAGTCCAATTCAATTGTCCCTAACGATTCCTAAACATATTTTTGGATAGGATTCAAACCTCAATCAGATGACTTGTTATACCAACAGCTTCCATCAGATACCCCTGCTTCCACTTCTGAGAGTAAAAATTCACCCTTAAGCCCCAAGTTCTGCCAGGACGTGCAGAAGCCATATGTGTGGCAGATCCTGGAACAGACCGGCACCAGCAACGCGGATCCCTTGACAGATGTCACCTCTTTAGTAGGGCTTAATGTAGCCATTCTGGTAGAGAAAATCACTAGTGAGTATCCTCAGGTTGGCAAGGGCATTTCCTCCTTTTTGAGTAGCACAAAGCCCTTGGACGCACATGTAATAAACACTGATGATTCTTCTTACTTGGAATTCACTTACTGCAACATTTTCATTCAAAACACAAAAATCCACACTATCATAGAAACAGAAGCCCCTGTGAACATAGTCTCTACCCAGCTGGTGGCTAAACTTCTGTTGAAACTGGATGTGGACCATCGTATAGTATATGGAACCATGGGGATGCATAGCACTGTGGCTGAAGGAGCATATAACGCGTTGCCTTTACAATTTGGGTCAGTCCAGGCTTCTGCTCCGGCGTGGTGGTTTTGCCAAATAACAATTACAACATGGTAATCAGTGTGGCATTTATGAGGAAATTTGGTGTTGTAATAAATTTGGCGGAGGAAACTCTTAATATTTTAGGTCAACAGATCACCATATATTTTACCTCTTGTGGAATCCTAATGGATCCATTCCACTCTAGTCAAATCAATTTAGCATACAGCGATGGAGTGATTCCTGTTTGTTATTGTTGAATGGTTGACTGGATCTAAATCATTGGTTATTATAGATCAAAAATAGTCTAAGTATATCTTTACTTGGGATTTGTGGCCTAGTGATTTTACTTAATAATATTTGACTATGATGACACGGGCTCAAGGGCTTTGTTGTTTAGGTTGGACTTAAAACAAAGTATTGACTTAATGACTCGGGCACATGGGCTTTGTTGGTCTATGTCAAAATTAGTTTTTAATGTCAGTCAAGTTTTTGTTCAAATGAATTACTAATTAGTGGTACAAATCGCCTTGGTATGTGCTGCCAATTGCTTGTGAAAGAGAATTGGTTCAGCTATTTGAAGACACATCTGAAACGCCATCTTGAGAATATTGACATTGTTTACACTGACCCTGAGGCCATGCGAGATGCCCTGAGTCATAGTATTTGTAGACCCTCAAACAAACACTTTACATGTTCTCTGGTCAAGTGCCATTGAAAATGAGACGTCATGGGTAAGATGTGGTGAACATCAAAACCTATAAATTATTTCCAGGTTGATAGTAATAAAACACAATCAACTATTACCACTAGTTTAAATTTTAACTTATAAGATTTTTGTGTTTAATACTTTAGGTTGTATTAATTTGAGTATTTATTTGGGATCAGTAATATAAGGGCAGCGTACATCATCCAAGTAATGACAGGAGAGACAACTTTCAAGTGCTATTACAAAGGAGTTAAATTTTAACTATAGTCACTGTCTGGTCTATTGTCTTCATACAATAGACGTTCAAAACTCCACCATACCGTAGAAGAAGAACCAGCCATCTGAAGAAGACCAAAATTCAACAGTTATCAGTGACTGAAGTGGCAGACCAGTGCCCTCCTTAACCAGATTTGTGAGTACAAAGGGATTTGGATTTGGACAGTGAGTGCTTTGAGCCTACCATCTGGACACCAGTGTATAGTAGAAACTGAGCCTAATATGATGTACCTAAAAGGCTTTATGAAGAAATTTTGGTGCCTCACCAGCACTTGCAGCTTGAACCACATGTGGCTCCAGGGTTACTGCTACCTGGGAATGGGGAGGTGAAAGTGCTGCTAGCAAACTTACAGAAGGAGATGATAATGATCCAGAGGCACCAAGTGGTGGCTTACCTACACTTGGTTTCTACAGAGTAAGTTTGCCATATTCATGTTTTTGGCTCATGGGAGGATCTTGTGCTACTGGTAAGCTCATCATTTGTCATATTGACCGTGGTTCCACAGGAAGAGCTTATGGGATTATTTGGGGAACAGCAAGATAAGGTTAAGGCATTATTTGAAAAGTATAGAGATTTTTTCACACATGATCATGATTTGGGATGCGCTCAAGGGGTGGTACATTGGATAGATATGAGGGATCACCCTCCCATTTGATCATGACCTATTCAATGATAAAAGTGGTGGAAGAAGTTGTCTCTGATGAGGTGGATAAATTTATCATGCAAGGGATGCTAGAGCCGTCAAACAGCATGGGCATCATCTGTGCTCATTGTAAAGAAAAAGATGGCTTAAATCGAGTGGCTATTGACTATCACAAACTCAATAATGTAATGAAGAAGGATTCCTACCCTCTTCTGTGGATTGACAATGCATTAGACTGATTGGGTGGAGCGATTTATTTATTTGCCATGGATCTGATCTCAGGGTACTGGCAGATCAAATTGCCATCAGTGGAATGGGAGAAATGCGCGATCATCACTTCAAGGGGGTTATTCCAGCTGACTCACATGCTACAAGGGTTGTGCAACGCCATAGCTACATTCCAGCATGCCATGGATATGATTTTAAGTAATTCGAAGCTGTCCTGCATCTTAATTTACCTTGATGACATCAATATGTTCTTGCAGATGTTTACAGAGCACCTTGCATAATTGGAACAAGAGTTTCAGCGCCTCGCTGCTACTAATATCAAAATTAAGCCTTGGAAGTGCCATTTCTTTAAAGAACAATTAGATACCTCAGGTTCATTGTGGATTCCAATGGGCTTAAAATGCAGCTGGCTAAAGTGGAAGCAATAAGAAAGATGACTCGCCCAGGTAATAAGCGGGGCATTCAAGTGTTTCTGGGGATAATCAGGTATTATAATGGTTTATTCCCAATTTCAGTTGCATTGGGGCCCCACTTTCAAGTTGTTAAAGAAAAACGCTTCTTTCAATTGGATGGAATGATGCCAGAACGCTTTCAATGTGTTGCAAACCGCGTTAGCAAGTGCACTCATTTTGCAATATCCCAACTTTGACAAACAGTTCATAGTGCAAACGGATGCATCCCTCACCGCTATAGAAGCAATTTTATCCCAGAAGGATGATGATGGCGTGGAGCATCCTGTCGCATTCTGTAGTCAAAGCTTGAATTGTCATGAACAAAACTACATCATGACCAAGCAAGAGTGTTTGGCGGTGATCTATGCTTACAAACAGTTTTGAGTATACTTACATGGGGTAAAATTCCAAGTAGTGACAGATCATGCTTCCTTGCGCTGGCTACAGAATCTGCGTGAACTGGAAGGATGGCTTGCACGTTGGGCTCTGAAGCTCCAAGTGTACAATTTTGAGATTATACACCACCTGGGAGCAAACATCAAAATGCGGATTGTCTTTCTCAGCCGCCAATGGTCACTATCATCACAGATTAAGCTGACATAATGTATGAGAAGATGGTGGCGAACAAATACCAGGATGACTCACCACAGGTGATCAAGGTATTAGATGGACTCAGGGAGGATACTTTCCTACATGGAGAAGAACTATATAAGTGTATTGGAGACTTCACGTTGAGGTTCTTTAGACCTTCATCTAGACCCGCGATTATTATGGATGGTATTGGGCTGTAGGTCATGGAGGATTGCAGAAAACGCTGAAGTTCTTGCGACCCCAATACTACTGGGAGAGCATGCATTATGACATATTGGAAAAGGTTAGTTGTTGCCATCAGTGTCAAGTGGAAAAGCCTTTCCACAAGAAGACCACGTACCAGCTGGTTAAACCTCAGTTCGCCTGGCACACCATTTCCATTGATGTAGTGGGACCTTTTCTTTTTAGTGCCAATTGATCCAAGTATATAATCATCGCCATCAATCATTTGACCTGATGGGTGGAGGCGAGGGCCATTAACAACTTGGGCGTGGTCACCACTGCCAATTTTATTATGGAGTGTGATATACAGCGACATGGCTGCCCATAGTTTATTCTAACAGACAATAGAACTATTTTCACTTTGCACATCCAAACTTGAATGAGTTGATGGCGATCCGCGGGGTTTTGAACACCCCCTATCATCCAGAATCAAATGGAATGGTGGAGCGGGTAAACGGAACCCTAGTGAACATACTCTGTAAATTGGTAAAGGATCGACCCTCAGAATGGAGTGCCCTTATGCCTACAGCTGTGTTTGCATATAATATCAGCTACCATTCGTCCACTGGTAAGAGCCCATTCCAACTGCTGTATGGTTGACATCTGGCTCTTCCCGCTTTGCTTTACTTGTGTGTAGAAGACACTGGTGGTGTGGACCCTCAGCGATACTTGAAGACTCTTACAAATACATTGATCAAGCTGCAAATGGAAGCCTACTCCACCAGTTTGGCCAAGAAGATTCACAATCAGGCAGCTGATCAGAAGAGATGAAGCAGACTTCCACTGTTCACCGTAGGGGACCATGTTTTATTCCATGACTAGCACGGTTTTGGGTGGAAAAACAAGCTCTCCAACATCTGGGCTGGACCATTTGAGATAATTGAGAAGACCAGCATGGATGTTTATACTATCAAGGAACCTGTGGGGGGTCAAATTAGCAACTAAGTTTACAAAATCCCTCTGAGCATATAAACAGTAAGAGCATATCGTCCAGTCAAAGGGGGGGTAATTTCAGGAAGTTGATATGACTGGACAATATGCTACCCATACCGGCGGATCAGAGGGGAAATTGAGATGACTCTCAAGATTTACAGAAAAGACATACAAATTATATTTGATCAAAATAATGAAATTTGTTGAATTGAGGGCATTACGCTGAGATTTTATATAAATGAGAGCTTCTAGAAAAGAGAAGATTAATAGAAGACTACCAAGCTGAGGATGCATCCAGCATGGGGAACTAAGATATAAAGAGTCACATAGAGGATTGAGAGGGGAGGTCTTTTTCCATGATTAGGTGGTTGCAGATAAGTCTGCAATTAGTATTAGATAATAAAAGTCGAAATAAGGGGTGATAGCTCCATATATAAGCTTATCAAGTTTTATTAAATTCAGCAATCTTCATATCATCCTATTGATTTCTCAGTGGCTGATACTCTGTGCAAACTGACTCAGCGGAATCAAGCCTATATGCCAAGAAGCAACAATAAGTGAGATGGGGCAATTGAACATGTAGGTTGTTAATATTTCAGAGAGAGCGGAACAGCAAAGAGTCGCTGTATTTGTTAAAATAAATAAAAGTGTCAATGAGGCAATTGCTCCTATCTTATTATATTTTCCAGTTTGTTTGAAGGACTGAAAATCCCCGTACCATCTGTCCATTGTTCAGTGGGTTTGACCTGTGCGTCCCTTATAACATATCCCAATGGTATCACCAAAATTTATAACAATTACTAAGCAGGGTCAAGTCAATTCACAATCTATAAATCAAGTTCAGACAATCTCAAGTCACAGGACACTGGCCAGTGGTAGCATGCACCTATTAGTTCACCTAGGCTTATCACAACTTCCGCCAATTGACAACTTCCCCCCAGTGTTTGATTGTGGTTCCAAAAGACCAACTTTCCTTGTTGGTAGCCTGGTTTATTAAAAACCCATTCATTTTATTTTTGTCTACGTGCATTTATTTAGTCCTGTTTTTTGACCTCAAAGAGGTCAAATTCACCAATTGCATGCCATCCTTTTTTGGGATCTTCTGTGCAACATCCTTCTGGGTGGTGCTTTATTTACCCTTTCTTCAGCAGTGGGTTCCGTAGCCTTTTTTATGTACTCGCCCCCACTTCTACTGGAACTGTAGTAATGCAGACACGCCCCTAAATTTAGATGACCAACCATATTATTTATCTCGCTGAAACTTATTCCAAGTGGAAGGTAATTGTAGTAGTTTTCAGGCGCTTTGGTTGTGCACCATAGTTGGAATGCTCTTTTACACAGTGGTCTCATTCTCATTGTTGGTTTACCAGCTAGGCGTTTCTCTTTTTTCTGCATGGTGTGTTAATTCCAACCTTTTGGCAGATACATGGTTGGTATGGTGTAAACTTTTGGGTATGTTTACTGCACAGGTTGGCCTTTGAGTAAAACTACAAACACTAGTTGTATGGTGAAAACTAGTAGGTTGAGTCTTCAAAATAAGTGGCAACAAATCCACTCTGGTAATGGTAATTGAGAAAAACAACTATGGACTTATTTTCCCTTCAATCTTCAATTTAGATTTAAAATATAAAACTATATTGCAGTTGAATTCTGTTTTTTTATTAGAAAATGTTAGGGGTTTTTATAGACAAAAGGCGGACAACTTTTCAGATAATTCTCTAAAAACAACTGATTAGTCCCCAAAACTTCTAACCTTTGGGATTAACTTCTGATGATAGTGAATGTCTTCATCTTAATTAATCCCCAGCAGTGTAACTGTTTACAGATTGTCAACCATCCACATGTGTTAGGAACTGTACACAGATGGTTTGGGGCTGTGTTACCTAATTATGACTACTAGCTACTGCCAAAACAAGCGTTAAAACGCTTCAGTAGCTTCATTAAAATGACCCTAATTGTTCAGCGCCTCTGCTGTAACAATTTATTATAGCAATCTGACTATCAGCAATCATGCCCTCATCAAATTACTAATTAACATTGTTGGGCATGATGCCTGACGATTTATTAATCAAACCAATCATCAGATTATGTCCTTTAATGAATTTCAACTATTAATTTAGTCAGAGATGATCCCTGACAAAATAGTAATCAGATCTCATCATTGGATTAGGTCTTTTGATTGATTATGACTAATAATTCAGTTGGGTGTGACGCCCAATGAAATGTTAACCAAAATCAACCATCAGATTATATCCTTTGATTATTTATGATTAATAATTTAGTCAGCAACCATTGCCAAACAATCGGTTGCTTTTAACAACCATCAATTTTTAATTGGCAAGCAAGATGGATAATGTGGTCA
Source organism: Massospora cicadina (assembly GCA_022478985.1). Classification (NCBI taxonomy): domain Eukaryota; kingdom Fungi; phylum Entomophthoromycota; class Entomophthoromycetes; order Entomophthorales; family Entomophthoraceae; genus Massospora; species Massospora cicadina. Next base: position 71,414 of record JAKSZP010002770.1, read on the forward strand.
ACCAAATTTCCAACATATGGACCATTTGAAGCACGGTTGCTCAGGTTTACAAATTCCCTACCACTTCTTCTTGTTATATTAAAACCATCTCAGACTCCCCTCCTCCAGGTGTTGAGTGGCTGCTCAGCTTCTATCTGGGGCACCTGCCTGGGTGTTTTAAGTTTAAAAACTGCGTCAGAGGTGTCTGAGAGTATAGAGAGTTTGAAGCAACCCATTGTGGCAAGGCATCCCTGTGCTGCTTCCAAGCTTTACTAAGGATCAACTGTGCACCGTAGTGTTGGGTCTTTTGTATGCCCTTGTTTTTTTAATTCTCCCTGTGTCTTTGGCTTACCTGTGTCCATTAATTCCCAAATTTCATTTTTCCATGCCACTTTATAAAGCCCCAGCAATGGAAATTGAGTGAGCTAAGATTCCCCCACTGCTTTAGTCATCTTATTGAAGCTTTTTAATAAATTTTCCCCATCCCAACCTGGAAGGGGCCAAGTAATTTGGCTGTCATGGTTTCATATGGGTGGCCCCTATAAAATAAGGGCCCCAAAAACTTGCATGTGCCTCTGAAAATGGGGGATTCTTATCCTTCCAATCCTTCATTTTTGGAGGAAATTAAAGGTGAGCAGGGGTCCAGCCTCATAACTAAATTAAATTCTTCAGTTGATTCTGCCACTATGATGTCACCCAAGGCGGCCTCTAAACACAGCGCCTGCACCTATTGATTTTTTCTTTAATGTGGCAGAGTTCCAAACCGATTCCATCCCCATTTTGGCGGAATTGGAGGGTCCAGGCGAGTCTAGCCCCATAATTGATTTTAAAAATTTAACTAAAAAACCTCTCTCAGCACCTTGTTCAGATGGTGCAGGTGAGGCAATCAATGAAAGGACTGGGGGTGATGGCCTTAGATAACAATGTAAAACATGCCACCAAATTGAGTATGGGGTAGTTCTTTCCCAAAAACGCGTTTTATAATGTGTCATTCTTAAATAAAAATGAGCCAAGTATCATCTCTTATGGCTCTAGTACATAACCCATCTCTATATGCCAGATCACCCCAGAGAACCTGCGCTTGAACTCTACCATGATATGCAGAACACAGGAGATGGAAAAACTTAATATTACAATATGAAAATGTTTATGCAACTGCTGAAGATATGGTGGGATATGTGGCCTCAGTAATGAGAGTAGCCATTTATCCCTCTTCATTTTTTGATGCAAAAACCTATCCTGGGGCATGCTTATGCCTGATGAAGAGTTTTCTAGTGAAGTGTTGGCGTTGTCTGCTATGAATAAAGACCATTCTGGATAATTTTTTTAATTGCTACCCTTCTTCCCTATAGGAAAAATGAGCACAATGATTTTGGTGGATATAGGAGCCTCTAGGAATTTTATTGACTAAGACCTAACTGAATGCCTTAATTTGAGTTACTTGCCAGGTGGTATGATTAGGGGAGGGGCTTCCCAAGGTTCCCCATGCTGAAGATTATAGGGTTGGTGGATTAAAAAGTTGGCAAATATCATTAGGATGACCACTTCCAAGCATACAAAAACCTCTTGTACCCCATAATTTTGGGAGTGGAGTGGTGGCGTAAGTTTGACATCAGAACCATTTGAAAAAATACCATATCAGTAACTTTGAAGAATTGCCATGAATTAGTAATACTTATGTCTGAAGCGAACTCTCAGGGCAATTTGCCCCACTGGCCCCACCTTCACCCTTTTAGCCTTGCCTCTATGCTGAAGCCCACTGTGGTGGTTCCCCTACCTTCTTGTTTGGAGGGTTTAGAACCAGCGTTTGATGTGGCTTCAGCCGATGTACTGCCAGCTCATTCAGAGTTTGATTGCAAGTTCAAACTCACCTGTGATCTGGTACATATATCTTCTCCCATTTACCCCTTGACTGTATGGGAGGAAGCAGCGTTTGATGTGTGGGTCAAAGAGCAGTTAGATAAAGGCTCAATATTTCAGCTTACTTTTCCGTTATGCTCCCCACTTCTCTTTGTGGAAAAACCAATGGTATTTTACACCCATGCGTAAATTATGGGAACCTAAACAACTTCACAGTACCAGATTTACATCTCATCCTATCAGACTCTCAGATTGCTCGCTATGTGGAGGAGGCCAGAATCTTCTCCCAACTTTGATTGCTAAAATGCATTCAATCAGATTTGAATCAATAAGGGCCAAGAGTGGCTCACTGCACTCTAAACCAGAATTTTTTTTCAGGTTTGAGTTATTCCCTTTGGGCTTAAAAATGCACCTGCTATCTTTCAACGTCGCATAGATGCGGCCTTAATGGACCTGCTGGGTGTGTGCGCGGTGGCCTATATCTATGATATTCTGGTGTTTTCCCTGTTCATGAGTACCATGCTATACACCTGCAGCAAGTGGTGGAGAATTTAAGGGATGCTAACCTTACGCTGAAAACCAGTAAGTGTGAGTTCTTTAAGTTCCAGGTCACCTTCCTGGGAAATGTCATGTTTGACCAAGTCCGCATGATAACTCCAGACTTAAAGCAGGCGATTCACTAGTGGCCACCCCAACTTCAGTCAAGAAATTGAGAAGTCTTTTGGGGAAGTATACATTCCTTAAGAAGTTCACGCCAAATCTTTCTGAGGTGACTGCGCCCTTGTATAAGGCGAGTGGAGCAAAGGTGCTTCAGTGGTCCCCAATCTTTCAGGATGCCTTCCAAGCGGTAAAGTTCACCCAGTTGTACATATTCATCCTTTTCCATGTAGATCCCAAAAAGGAGTTTATCATGGTTGCTGATGCCTCAAACTTTGCTATAGCGGCTGCCTTATTACAAGTGGGTGAAAATGGAGATAAGCAACCAGTGTGATATTTTTCTAGAAATATGTATCTTCTTGAGTTAAACTACGCTGTTTGACAAAGAGTTATTGGAAGTGGTTGAAGCGCTGACTTATTGGCGTCATCACTCGCATGGCTCACCCAACCCTTCTTCATATTACAGATCACCGTGCCTTATTGTACTATCATGAACCTCATGTCCTGACCCCATGGCAAACCCACTGGCATGAGACCCTGGCCCAATTTGTGTTTATTTATGTTTTTATTAAAGGAAAGGAGAATGGGTTGGTGGATGCTGTAAGAATTTACTCAAGTGGTTGTTATTGGCAAGCAATTTTAGTAACCTTTTTACTGCACAGGTCCAATTTCTCATGCACGTCGTTGAGTTGTATAGTAGATTATCATTTAATAATAGTATTGAGACTATTATCCATAGTTGAGTATGAATTATTATAATTCAGCACCAACGCTCAGCCTATTCCCAATTAGGTATTTGTGATGTTGTACTCGTAGGGATTTGTTCCCTTGCCCTTTTCAACCTGAACTTTGCTGAGATACCCCGGTGACAGTCTCTTCAGTCCAACACACAGTCAGCAGCAATCCCTGATTGTGACTCCTACTTCTCTAGATCCCCACTCAGATCTTTACTATTTTCTCTAAGAGTCTTCCAATTATTGCGCACAGCAATATTATCCTTGAGAAAGAACACCACAACGGAAGCTGATGATAGTTTACTCTTTAAACTATATCCTGAATGAATAAATTAAAAATATATATCTGTAATATGATTAAATTATCTGTTTTTTATTATAGTGAATCCTTGGGAATTTATAGTGGGGATTCGGTCATCTAACCCTTTGATTGACACATCTTCAATGAAATGGCAGCCATTGCCATTGAATCGACTATCCTCATCTCAGCAGCAATGGTCTTCCCATTCTGGCTAGGATTCCATCATTGGACATCCTCGTGATCTAAAATGGAAAGAGTTGGAAAACGTGTCCCTAACATTTTCCTCTTGATCCAAGCAAAGCAACCATATTTGGCTAGCAACCTGATTAGGTAATGGGAAAACTACCAATTAAGGCAGGTCACACACCAACCAATTGATTCGCTAGTTGCAGGTGGCATCACTCGCCTTGCAGCTTGCTATTCATTCCCAATGAGTCAGTGATGAAACCCGACCTATCCTAATCATTACACCTGATAATTAATCACTATCAGATGCCCCTATTTCATTTGAAACTCCACCCAATGAGATCTTAAGTATTCATCTGGATTGATCCCTAATGGATATGACTAGGCGAATATCCCAATATCCCCCAAATGTAGTTACTCCAAAATTTGGGCCAACCAATTTTCAATTCACTTCGCCTTAGAGAATTTTCCCTAACAATTTCAGGTAATCTAGCAGGCTGGGAATATGGGCAAACATCACAACACATCCCCCTCTTTCCTAGATTTCCATCAAGAAAAGGATTAGGGAATGAGAACACTGCTTTAGACACTTGGTCAAATATTTCATTGGTTCAAGCGGAGTACATTCATCAATACTTAATGCTGCTCGGGATGACCTTCAGCATATGGCGCTCTTCCTCTTCCTCCTTGCTACTGCCTTCTCTGAGCGCGGTCCCTATGATCTACTGTTGTGCCAGGCTGATTGATTTACTCTTGACAATATTAGTCCCAGGATCCAGTTTCCCCCCATCAGGGTATATGACCCACTGTCATATTCAGGATTCTTGGTCCAGCGTCCTTGATTTCCTGATTTTCTCCTCATCCTAGACAGGAGACTCTTGCCGTTGATGTTCAAGTCATGGCTCAATTAAGAATACTTATTTTTCGCCTTTATTATTTTTTTCATAACCTCTTGGCTCAAGTCATTCTTAATTCTTCCCTTGGAGAGCTTAATCATTTTTTTTGAGATTAATTTCTCCAAAATTGGATCTTAATGGATTGTAGAGTGCATAATGTCATCTTCCATATAAGTCTGACATCCCCCTCTCATCCAGCTCATATGTCAAATTCTGAGTTGGAATACCAGCAGCTTCTGAAAAGTTTGTCTGATCAAAACCTCTGTCTCTTCCAGCATATGAGTTGGGATGCTCAGCGGAACCTCTTCTATGGTCCTTCCAGGACTCATACGCCTAGTCTGGCACCAGCGGCTAGTACTTATGTCAAATTATTGGAAACGTTAACTAATCCCTCTGAAACCAGGCTTTCAATCATTTTGAACAACTCTCAGCCGATTCTTCCTCTGCCATCAATTCCAGATTTGGACTTTAGAACTCTTGGATTTGGCTCCTTTTGCTGATGCACTGACCATCGTCATAGATGCTCCAGAGATTATGCTGTTTGCTCTTGATCGCTCGTTTCTAGCTGGGTCAGACCTGCTTCCTGAGTTCCTCTTCTGACTTGGATAATATTACAAACCCGCTGTTCTGGCTACTGAGCTCACCATCAGTAACAGTATTCACTTTGAGCTCCACTATGCTGAAATCTGGGCCCAAGTCACCAAGGTTTTGACCCTAGTGTTGAATCCCTCCAATCATGATAACATCCTGGATCAGGATACCGCCACTTATGCTCTTCACTTAGCTGGCCAAGTTCTTCAAAGTTGGTCCATGAAGCTTCCAGCCTCGTCCAGGCTCCATTGTTTGTTAAGCTTTAGCTTCTGAGAAGCCCATAATCATGGCTTGCAGGATGCAATCCGCTCCCTGCATGACTTTCTCTTCTCCAGTGCTTCCCATTGGTATCTTCTGCTGATGGCGTTGATAGGGGGCATAATTTGGCAACCCCCGTCAAGCATCCCTTCTTCATTGCTGGCCCACATGACCAGTGCTCTTGATGAAGCCCGTCATCAGGCGCTCAAGACTAATCTTCCAGCTCCAGTACCATATTGGGATTACTTGGGGTTTTTCGCTAATTGCCTCTTCTTATACTGTTGCTTTCCTCCCTGCTCTAGGGTTTTGTGATTGGCTTCATCTGACATCTCAATTCCCTTCACCTAGTTGCTTTCTCGCAGGGCTCTGCATCCACTCAAAGAACGTGGTTTCAAGTAGGTCTAGCCCTCACTAGCGTCCAATCTCACATAGATTTTGACAGGTTATTCACCCCTAAAATGATCCATCCTCCCTCCCCCAAGAGGCGACATAGGCGGAATCATCTCCATATCAAGAACAATTAATAAAAAATAAAAATTATATCGGTTTTTTCTCTATGCAGTTTATAATCTTTTTTTCCAATGTCTTTTATCAAATTTTTATCTATATTATTCTTTTTTTAATGAGAATTGACCTTATTTTGGTTCAGCGGTCCATCTTTTTCTTTTTTCCCCCAAACTGGGTCCTGGGTACTTAAACCTGCCATCTCTATGGTTCAGAGGTCCTTTTTTTGAACTTAACCATCTAGATTGGCTCAGAGGTCCTTTTTTTGGACTTGACCTAATCATCAGGACATGAACAACTTAATGGTTCATCAGTCCTTTGGTAACTCTCTCTTTTTTCATTACTCCATCGCTTCAGATACTTAGCATAACTCAATTCACAACTCTAACATACAAGAGATTTTTGATGGAGTAGGCATTGGTCGCCATCTTGGCGATTACTTTGAATAGACCTGACCACAATGCATCTAGTTTGTTTCTTCTTCCAAATTATGTGTATCTCAGTAGGCAACTCTTTCGCCTATTCAATATTCTGCTAAGGCCAGTCAGTACTTATTGTCTGTCAATTTTGCTTTTATCCTTTTCTTCAAAGTTGTATCAAATGCTTGCAATTGAATATCGATCAGGATATTCATCAGTCAGTTCAGATATTGCTCAGTACTCATCCCTGACGTAGGTTCCACCACTAAATATAAAATCAGCAGCAACGTGGCCTTTCTTCTGTATAATAATTCAAATGGCATCTTTCCCATCACCATATGATGACTAATATTGTAGGTGAAGTCACTGAACTCAGGTACATTCCCCAAGTGGAAGTTCTTCCTGTGACTAGCTTCCTCAGCGTTGCAGCCAGCGTTCCATTCACTCATTCTACCATTCAGTTCATCTCTGGCTGGTAAGGTACTGACACGAATCCTCTGATCACCATTATCTCATTCAGTTGAAGGATCACATGAGATGTGAAGTTTGTCCCATTATTGCTAAGCAGGACTTGTGGGCACCCATGTCAATATACTACTTGATCCAGGATGAACTTTGCAGTGCTGGTAGCGTCTACTTTTGCAAGGGCCTTCATCTTGACCCATTTCATCAGATGGTTGATGGCAATTTGCATGTACTTGACTCCACCTGTGCTCATTGTCAGCGGTCCTTCATATCAATGGACACCGTGTGCCAGGAAAATCCAGGATGGACCAGTCAATATCCAGTTGTGTTCTTGTGTGGCTTATTCAACTGGCACTTCACGCAACAAGCTAGATAATCTGTGACATCGTAGTTAAAGGATTCCCATTAATAGTACTGGCAAATATAATCATTTGTTTTCCTCAGGCCTCCATGCCCAACAACCTTGTGAGCTGCTTGCACTATAGCTGCTCTTTCCAATGGCTTCAGGAATAATAACCACTTCCCGTTGATCATCTTAATTACTTGTCCATCCATAGTCTCAGTGTTTTCTATCACTTTCCAAAGCGCACCTTGGATTTCTCGGGCTCATCCCCAATTTTTCCTTCAACCATTCTCTGGAATAGATCATCCACCTGCGGGTATACCATCTGGACCATTGGTACTGCGATAAGCCATTCGCGTTCTGGTGAGAAGCAGCCACTCAGTGGACAATCTCATAATCATATTCCTGGAGCTTAGGTGCCCATCAGTCCAGTCGTCCTTCTGGCTCTCTTAAATTGTGCAGCCAATGCAGTGAAGAGTGGTCCATTACCACCTTAAAGTGCATTCCATGGATGTACACCCAAAACTGCTTGCATGCGTAAATGACCACAAGGCATTCCCACTCAGTCACGGTGTAGTTCCTCTCAGCGGCTGAGAGTGTCCAGCTCACATACGCCACCAGATGTTCATCCCCAAGTTTGTCTACTTGACTTATTATGGCGCCAATTGCCATCAACAAAGCATCAAGTTGAATAAAAAACTCCAAATCTAAATTTGGATATTTAAAAAAAGGTGAATATATTAAATACTGGTGTAGCTCATCAAAAGAGTCCTGGGACTCTTCATTCCATACAAATCCTTTTTTGGATCCTTCAATAAATGGAATAATGGCTCGGCTATTTGGGCGAAGTTCCAAATAAATATTCTATAGTATATGACCATCCCAAAGAACACTTGGATGTCTCAGACACTCTTTGGTACAGCCATCCGTTCTATGGCTGCTATCTTCTGGGTTTGCGGCTGCAATCCACTGGAGTTGATTACAAATCCCAGATATTCCAACTCTTTCTTAAAGAAGTGGCATTTCCTCAGCTTAATCTTCAGGTTAGCTGAGGACAGTGGCTTGAATACTTCTTCCAAGTGGTTTAGGTGATCAATAAACGTCCTACTGAACACGTTTATATCATCCAGATATAACAGGATTCATGACAACTTCAAGTCGCTTAATATCGCATCCATGTTCCTATGAAACGTTGCAGGCGCATTACATAGACCCTGGGGCATCCTTGTCAGTTAGTATAGCCCCTGCACGGTAATAATCGCGCATTTTTCTTGGTCTTCCTTTGGCAAGTCGATCTGCCAATATCCTGAGATCAGATCTATCATGGAGAAATACTTTGCTTCTCCCAAACAATCTAGTGCATCATCAATCCTTGGTAGGGGATACGAATCCTTCTTCATAATTTTATTCAGCTTCCAGTAGTCAATCACCACCCGGTTGGATCCATCCTTTTTCTTCACAATCAAAATTGGACTCACCCAGGGACTTGATAACGGAACTAGAAGCCCATGCTTCACTAGTTTGCTGATTTCATCCTCCAGTACCGCTTCAGCAGCTTTTGATTGTCAGATCAGTCTCATCCTGATCAGCAAATTTTTCCCAGTGTCAACCTTGTAGATCACATCTCATGCGCATCCCAAATTGTGGTTGTCCTGAGCAAACACTTCCTAATACTTTTTAAATAGTTTGAGCACCTCCTCTTGCTGGCCTTCCAACAGATCAGTGAGCTTCTCTCAATCAACCAATAGGTTGATGCTTTCAGTTACCCTGGCCAGTAATCCCATTTCGTCAAGGGTCCCAAAATCGTGAAATCTTCTCAATTTGGCTATCAGGATCAGATAAATAAATGTGATGATCTGATTACTCTTGATCTTCATCGGGTTTTCACTTAAATTCGCCAGGAGAACTCAAATTTCTCCATGGCCTGGCATTATTATCCTGGGAGCCACCCAAGTCTCCACCCTGGACTTCTTCCAGGGGCTTCCGACCTCCCCATACAACAGCTCAGGAATCTCCAATGTCAACCCTGTGTTGACTATCATCTACGATCCTGGCGGTATGGTCCTTGCGGTATTTGACTTCTCAAGTATCATGCAAGGACTTCTTTCTTCAGCATCACTTGCCATATTGGGCTCACAAGCACAATTGTGAGCTTTAAGTTCCTTCACTTGTTTGATTAATCTTTCTTATATCTGCACCAAAATTTCTCAAATGAACGCGATCCACTTCTCGCTCCATTTTCAGGTATAAGACCTCTCAAATGGGGTCTCCTTCTTTCTTATTCAATGAAGTTACATTCCCAAGTAACTAATTCCCGAAGCTTGCTACATTATCTATCCCTTCCTCCACCTTGGGGACTTGTTCTTCCAAGGCTGCAAACTCCTGATGGTCTGCTGAGTTTAGGGCATTCTGGTTCACAGTGGCTAACTCAGTCCACAGTTTGCATAACTCATCTTTGTATGACATTCTTATAAATTCTTCAACTCAACTACCCCTGTAGTGAGCACCAACTTGTAACAATTTACTCAAGTGGTTGTTATTGGCAAGCAATCTTAGTAACCTTTTTACTGCACAGGTCCAATTTTTCATGCACTTCATTGCGTTGTATAGTATAATACATTATTGATTGATAATAGTATGATGACTATTATCCATAGTATATTATATTATATTTCAGCATCAATGCTCAGCCTATTCCCAATTAAATACTTGTGATGTTGTAATCGTAGGGATTTGTTCCCTTGCCCTGTTCAACCTAATCTTCGCTGAGATACCCCAGTGACAGTCTCTTCAGTCCAACACACAGTCAGCAGCAATCCCTGATTGTGACTCCTTCTTCTCTAGATCCCACTTGGGCCTTCACTCTTTTCTCTAAGAGTCTTCCAATCATTGCACAAAGCAATAACATCCTTGAGATAGAACAGCACAATGGAAGCTGATGATAGTTTACTCTTTAAAATATATACTGAATGAATAACTTAGAACTATGTATCTGTAATATGATTAAATTATCTGTTTTTTATTATAGTGAATCCTAGGGAATTTATAGTGGGGATTCGGTCATCTAACCCTTTGATTGACACCTCTTCAATGAAATGGCAGCCATTGCCATTGAATCGACTATCCTCATCTCAGCAGCAATGGTCTTCCCATCCTGGCTAGGATTCCATCATTGGACATCCTCGAGATCTAAAGTGGAAAGAGTTGGAAAACGTGTCCCTAACATTTTCCTCTCGATCCAAGCAAAGCAACCATATTTGGCTAGCAACCTGCTTAGGTAATGGGAAAACTACCAATTAAGGCAGGTCACACACCAACCAATTGATTCGCTAGTTGCAGGTGGCATCACTCACCTTGCAGCTTGCTATTCATTCCTAATGAGTCAGTGATGAAACCCTACCTATACCAATCAGTACGCCTGATAGTTAATCACTATCAGATGTCCCTATTTCATTTGCAACTCCACCCGATGAGAACTTGAGTACCATCTGGATTAATCCCTGATGGATATGACCAGGCGAATATCCCAAAATCCTCCAAATGTAGTTACTCCAAAACTTGGGCCAACCAATTTTCAATTCACTTCGCCTTAGAGAATTTTTCCTAGCTATTTTAGGTAATCTATCAGGCTGGGAATATGGGCAAAAATCCCAACAGATGCTTTGAGAAAAATCCTGCATTAGCTACAGACCCTAAGGAGGCGGCGGTATACAATAACCACTTGATAATTCCCCAGGTAAGATTGTGTCTCAACATCCCTTTCTTAACCACATGTCAGCGATTGATCCTCTGGAAAATGCAGATAAATATGGTATGTTTAGAAAAGTGGCCCTTTCACAGCTCTTTTCAGCAGAATATACTATGGTCTTCGTCAAAAGCAAGCTGAATCAGGAAGATATTACTAGAGGGTACCACGGGAAGGACGAAATGGAGTGGTTTTAGGGTCACCTATGGGTTCCTGATGGACCACTTCATCTGGAAATCATCTGGGACCATCATGATGGGATCATCATTGGACATCCTGGAAAGGCAAAGAAACTAGAGCTAATTTGCCGCACTTATAATTAAAAGGGTTAGCTGCGCAGGTTGCCAGGTACTGTTAGGAGTGCCTGGTCTGTAACCAAATGAAACCAAATCGCCAACCCCTCATGGGGTTGCTGGTTCCAGTTCAAAGGGCTGAGGGGCCTTAGACTTCCCTATCAGTGGATTTCATTGCGAAGTTACCTTCATCTGATGGCTACGATGCCATCATGGTATTGGTAAACCATTTTACAAATTTCGCCCACTTTATTCCATGTAGAACTTTGGTAACCGCAGTAGAGTTGGCTAGGATCTTTGTATCTCATGTATTCGCCCTTCTAGGGTGCCCCATAAAATAATTAGTGATTGGAGCCTAAGTTACCTCTGGGTTTTGAGAAGAGTTGTGCAAGGCCCACTAAATTCGCCCCTGCTGTTTAACCGCCTATCATCCCCAATCAGATGGGTAGATGGAATGAGTGAACTAGTGCTTTGAACAGTTCCTGCAGTGCTAAACTGCTGCGGATCATTCAGATTGAATTTCTCACCTTCTCCGTGGGCCAGTTTATCTATAACAACACTCAACATGTGTCTATCAGTTGTGAGCCATTTTTCGCTAACCATGGGTTTAACCCCACCTTCAACATGGAGCAAAGCTGTGGATCTAAAGTCAAAGCTGTGGTGGACTTTGTTAAGACTATCAAAAAAATACACCAGGGGGTTTCCATAAATTTGGAGGCGTCAATACAAGTTTAAAAAGAGAACACTGATGGAAATAGATGGGTAGGTCCTGCGTACAAGGAAGGGGATCTTGTGATGCATGATGCTCAAAACATCCCTATTAAGAAGCCATATAAAAAGCTGGGAACAAAGAGGATTGGGTCTTACTGCGTTGTCTGAAAGGTGGGAACGCCTCATACCAGTTGAATCGCCCCCTCATCCTGGACCTTGAAGTCTTTCATGAAAACAAGCTGACGTTGTTTGAGGGCCCCCCACCAGAGACCCTGGAGGCTTATCTCATGGATGGGGCGCCAAAGTATGAAAGTGGAGGAGATTGAAGCCTATCTCAGAGTAAGAAGGATTAAGTACCTAGTATCCTGGGAGGGATTTGACACAGCAGAAAACAGTTAGTTACCAGCGTGTGAATATGCCCATGCCCAAGATCTGATTATGTTTTTCTGAGCGTTTCCTGATGCTGCAGGACCCAAGTCAAAGCAAACCATTGCCGCCATGAAGCTGGCCCCAGCCTAAAAAAACTTTTCCCTGGCAAATGCCCCTGGAGGGGGTGGAGCCTCAAAGAATGAGAGTGTATTGTCATGGCTACATGACATAATTGAGCGGACAGACTGTAAGGACAAAGATGGACGTCAGGAGACCAAAAGAGTCAAGTTACAAGGCCTTTATGACTTGAAACATACCATGGACCAACGCTGGGTACAGTAGAGATATGCTCAGGTTGATACTGGGTATTTGCGTGATGTTCAGTCCAGAGTTACAACCAGGGCGTTATTTCGCACCTGCTACGTTCTTAAATCTGGCAGTTTGTTATAGTTACTGGAGGAAGTGGGATTTGAAGCCCATTCCATTTATAATTTTGATGAGTTGGGTCAAGTCAATTAAAAATATATAATTTAAGTTCAGACAATCTCAAGTTTTATAGGCCCCTGGACAATGGTAGTGTTAGGATTTGAGATAATGAATGAATCAAATTCCCCTCTTCTGAATTGAGCCATACCAAATTAGCTCCCAAACCTATTTAAATGCAAATGTCTTCAGGATCCTCATCCCTAACTCCTGAGTCACATGAGGCGGCGTTTCCACCAATATATGGTCAGGTGGGAGCTAGGTAGGGTAAACTGGGGCCTCCGCATGGTGCAACCAGGGAAAACCTGTGGAAACATGGGTGAGTAGCTAACACCAGAACCCAGAGAGGTACATTGGTCGGGTCCTGTAGTGGCATGAAAGAAGTGTGGGATGGTAGTGATGACTGTGCCGACCTGTTCTTGTGGGTGTCTACCACTCCCTGAGGGGAATTTATGGTCAGGAAGGGAGGGGGGTATGAGTCAGGCAAGGTGCCTGTCAAACAGCCTCCCCACGAGCTGGGGTTGCGCGGGTGCAGACCCCAGGACAAGGGAGGGGCAATCCTGGTTGGCTGCACTCTGGTGCACCTGCCTACAATAAATGCCGCGGTTTGCCAAGTTGGCATGAAGCTCGGCTAGCTGCCAGTTTGGTCAGCATGAGCCAGCTGGCAGCGAAATGGATCATGCAAGAAATTTAAGGCTTATCTGAAAGGACTCCAAGGCTTCCTGGACAAAAAAGGGCCGGAGAGCATAACTACACTAAAAAAGCAGGTGATAAAGGGGTGGGCTTCGGCTTTTCCCCCTCAGGGGCCTTAAACCTGGGGGTCATCAGGTCTTGTCCCCCGCAAGGAGGATGAGAGGCATATCGCCTGTCCTGGCTTGTTCAAATGAGCTTAGTACTTAAACAGGGCGGGCATATGTCAGTTTAGGGGTAGCGTGAGCTACTCCCAATTGTGGTTGGGCCCCATATTTTTGAGGGCGGCTTAGATTCACAAAGCCCTAGTGTGGTGGGGGGCAGTACTCCAGGCCTTCATCCCGCAATAGTTTCCCACACTAGGAGCCCCAAGGGGCTTTTTAAAACTCAAAAAATATGGTCAGGTGGGCAGCGAAATACATTGAGGATGCCCATGAGGAAGTCAATCCAGAAGACCAGGAAAGATCCTAAACGAATGGGGATGTGAAGATCCTTCATTTACCATGTCCCCACTCACCCTCTAAATATTGATTCCTTCTAACCTAATAAGATATTTGGTATTCTAACCCAATTTCCGTGACCTTCTTTGCCTTTTTGCGAACTTGCAGCTTTGAGCCACCTTCTACCTCAGCAACAGTCTAAAGAACTGTAACACTGACAAATGTGGTGTTCACTACCTGGGGCTTCAAGATGTCCCAAGTGAGAATGTCTATCACAATGGAAATACTATCAGCCCTAAAGACCAAGCCGCTAGTTGGTCAAGAAGCGTTGCCCAATGGGTTAGTACCTCGAAGTATGAAATACTGGCCACTTAACCTGAAAGGTTAGCATTCCAAGCTGCATTCCAGTTCTCCCTGCCTTCTATTGATGGGAGCCAGTACCAACTTCAGTATGAGAACATTGATGAGGTTGTCTAACAATTAATAAATGGAAACTACTCTGTGGGTGCCCTCTCCAGACATTCCAGTGCCTCTTACATTCCCTCTACCATGCGGGATCTCTATGATTCAGCCCAGTTGCCAGCAGGAGAACTCGCACTGGGTCCCAATCTCTACCTTTGCAATTTTGTTCACCCAGATATCCATAACCTACTCCAATTAGTCGGTTTGCACCATCAGGAGGTCTCACAACAACTGGGGCTCACCCAGGCCCTACACACATCAACATCAATTTTTATAATGCAACCTCCTCCTTTGTTCACGACAACTGAAATGCCATTATTGATAACTCACGGTTGATCAACAAAGTCCAAGATCAAATTGTTGTGTTAGATAGTGGGATTTCTGATTATTTGAGGACGAGCTACGTCAGAACGTCCAACTCCTTAAGACAACTTGGAATCAGCGCCTCCTTCAGGTTGAGAAATTGGTATAAACCCTACGACAACACTATTGGGAGCTGGCCTCTCATGACTACTCCTCCAGGAGTGGAGGTCCTAAAGGGCCTAGGGGGCCTGAAGGCCCTGAAGAGCGTGTAGGACCTGAAGAGCCAGAGGGTCCCCCGTGGACCTCCTGGGCCCCAGGTCCCTCAGCTTCCACCCCTGCTGGCTCTGAGGACCTATGGCGGAAGGATGTGATAACAGCTTTGGCTGCATTACGTGACCAAATTTGGAATGTAGCTCAGGGATGCAAACTCTGAATGGTTGGAGTCCCCCTCGGCCCTAGGGTCTCCATTGATTCCCTATCAGACAAGATTAGCAACCTAAGTGCTTTTGCTGAACTTACTGATACTCACATCTCTCAGCTCGAGCAAACATGTTGAGGGTTTGAAACCCATTTGACCACCCTCAAGAGCCAGCTTCGCCTTCAAGGTGCTAACATTCAATCCCAAAAGGAGCAACTCGTGAATAAGGCTTCCGTCCTCCCTCAACCAAAATTGAGATGATATCCAAGAGGACCTTTAGGGCCTACAATGGAGGCTAGACCAGCAGGGTCCCCATGACTAAGTGGAGACTGAGATCTTGGAGTTAGCACCCGTACCCAGTGTTAACACCCTCTCCACTCTGCCTGTAACTAACTTTAAACCTAGTTTAAAGAAAGGTTCACCCCCGTGCAGGAGAGCATTGCCCCCTTCCTGTATGCATATGAGAGCTCCATGGAGGAGGCCACCGATTGGCAGAAGGTAAAGAATATCCACTCATGCCTAGATAGAACCACCCAGGAGATCATGACCCCCCATTTGAAGGAGTGCACCACCTGGGAACATGTCTGTAATTCCTTAATCAAAGATTTTGGCAGCAATCAAACCTTGGCCAACAAGAAACAGGTGTTCATGGTTATCCAACTGAATAAAGGAGAAAGTACCAGGGAGTTTGCCAGCCGCTTTTACGACCAAGCACAACCCTTAGTCACTACAAACCGTATCACCCTGGATGATGCTATTACCGCCATCATTTCTGCATTAAGGTTCTACCTTGAGGTTCAAATGAATTTGATTGGACAGTAGATTGGGTTTACCTGCTTATGAGAAATCAAAGAAGCGCTTAATGAGATCCCTGAGTCAACTCTATACTTTAAGGCTACATTTACAGGCCCCTCCAACCATCCTAGAGTCCATGTGGTCGAAAACCAGAAAAATCTTTGACCTCAATGTACTTACTGTAACAGTTTCAAACACAGTGCCAAGACCAGCTGATAACTTCTTTCTGAGGAGGTAAAAAAGGGGCCGTCAGCATGAAAGACGAGGCGCTTCATTCTGAAATTCCTACCCAGCATCATGAATCCTTAATATTTTTTGTACAAATCTGGAGCTACAACATCTGGAGAAGAAGTTTTGGTATCCAATGATAGTAAAGAATTTGATACTGCTTACTCTTCTTCCAATGACTCTCCCATGTTCCTTACGCTGCCGCCCTAGTTTGGAAGTCTGGTTAACTGGGTCGCAGTTTGAGTCCATAAAATACCAATCCTTGCCATAGTTGACAGTGGCTCCCCATGATGTTTCATATCCTCCAAGTTAATGAAGCTCATCAAGATTGCTCCGGATATGCCACACTATATGGAGTATGGCACAGCTGGTCCCCAATGTACCCAACTTATAGGAGCTTATTATACTCTATCATTACGGTTTGTAAAGTTTGCTGTAAACACCCCCGCTGTTTCTTTAAATAACCCTAGCTATGACCTGCTCCTTGGGACTTAATCTCTTTGAGACTATTTGACAGTGCTCCATTATGATGGCGGCTTTCTTTTTTTTTTTTTTTAGTACTAGATGGTCCCAACCCATGATGGCGGCTTTCTATACCTACGAGAACATCAGGTCCCTCTTATCTTTAAGACCTCTCATGATTCTATACCGAGGTCAAAGCCCAGTATTAATTACTGGAGAGCGAAGGCCAGATTGATCGGCTCAAATATAACATTAGGGGCTCCAAGTTTGAATGCCTTCTTCTGTTGTTAATGGGCAAGAAGGCATGCCGATCTACTTACCTAGAGCGACTACAATACCTCCAAACTCCCAAGTCATTGCCAATACCCAGGTCCATGTTAACATCCCCTCAGGATACCTATTGGAGGTCCGAGGCCAAGGAAAATCATCCACAAAAGAGGTGCTAACCTGCCCAGGGATCCTAGACCCAACTTATGTCGGGTCTATTTCAGGGTTGTTGGCCAATCTTACTGATAAACCTAAAATAGTAGGTTAAATAGTTCTGCCGCCTATGTCCGCCTGCTACTGATGGAGGCTATTGCCAATGTATGAAGCTTTGGGGACCTGAGAGATTTAGGCTTGAAAGCACCTCCATCATTAAGTCTGGGCAATACCATTAACAGCAAAGACCTGTTGGATGACCAACAATGTGAGGTTCAATAGTTGTTGGAGGAGTATTCAGACCTATTTTTGTCCTTTACCTACGACTTTAAAAGAATGAACGGAGTCCTACATCATGTAGAAACTAGGGATGCTCCCCTTCTGGTCCCAACCTTGCTGAAAAAGCAAGGTTGAAGAAGCTCAGGTGGCAGTGGAATTCAAACAACTACTCAACGCTGGACTCCTGGTACCATTGTGCAGCCCTTGGGCTTCTCCTATTCTGCTGGTTTGGAAGAAGGATGGCAGCCATTGGGTGGTGATGAACTACCACCAACTCAACTTTATCACCAAGGAGGACAGTTACCCTCTGCCCAAAGTGATTTCCTCCATATGCTTGCCAGATCCCAGTACTTTCTGCCATGAACCATACCAGCAGATATTGGCAGGTTGAGCTCGCCCCTGAAGTTGAGCTAAGTGCACGCTCATAGCCAATGAAGGTCTATTCAATCCCACAAGGATGCCCCAGGGCCTTTGTAACGCCCCGGCCACTTTCCAACGTGCCATGGATGGGATCCTTGAGGACTTTAAGCTTTCATGCGTCCTCATCTACCTAGAAGACATTACTGTCTTCTCATGAACATTTAATGGACACACAAGCATCTCTGGGAGGTCTCTAATCGGCTACAAAAAGGCTTCCACAAAGCTTACACCAACAGAGTTCTCTTTCTTTCAACTCAAACTGGAGTTTCTGGGACACAAAGTTTCCAAGGATGGCATCCAGCCTATACCAGACAAGGTCGACGCCATAGAGAAGATGTCACGCCCCCAAAGCTTAAGGGATATCCAGGTATTTCTTGGAATGGTGAGCTAATATCATCAGGTTATCCCCTGGTTTGCCGACCTAGCTAAGCCACTGTCCTACCTTGTTAGTTCTCAGCATCTAGGCTCAATTCCGCCGAGTTAGTTTGCACAGGGTATAAGCCACTGAGCAACCAAATTGAATAATATGAGGATCGCTGAATTCTTAATAAAACTCAATAAACTATATATGGAGCTATCGCCCCTAAGTTGACCTTTATTTCAATATAAATCGTAGACTTATCTGCGCTCCTTATCACCTGGAAAAGACCTCCTCTTCAATCTTCCATGTGACTCTTTATATCTCAGTTCCCCAAGCCAGATGCATCCTCAGCTTGGTAATCTTCTATTCTTCTTCCCTTTTTCTAATTAATCTCATTCATATTCAATCTCAGCATAATTCCTCTCAATTTGCCAAATGGTCGTCATTTTGTTTGATTATAATTTGTATACCCTTTTTCATAAATCTCGAGACTCATCTCAATTTCCCTCTGATCTACCGGTATGGGTAGCGTATCATCCAGTCATATCAACTTCCCAACATTACCCCCTTTGCCTGGACAATATGCTCTTATTGTCTATATGCTTGGAGGAACTGCGCATGAACTCAGTTGATAATCCAACCCCCGCGAATTCCTTGATAGTGTAGACATCCATGCTGGTCTTCTCAATAATCTCAAATGGGCTGACCCAGATGGTGGAAAGCTTGTTTCTCCGCCCAAATCCATGCTGGTCATGAAATAAAACGTGATCCCCCACAGCGAACAGCAGAAGGCCTCTCCATCTCATCTGATCAGCTGCCTGATTTTGAATCTTCTTGGTCAAACTGGTGGAGTAGGCTTCTATTTGCAGCTTGATCAATGTATCCGTAAGAGTCTTCAAATATCGCTGAGGGTCCACACCACCAGTGTCCTCTACACATGAATAAAGCAAGGCGGGCAGAGCCAGATGTCAACCATACAGCAGTTGGAATGGGCTCTTACCAGTGGACGAATGGTAGCTGATATTATATGCAAACACAGCTGTAGGCAGAAGGGCACTCCATTCTGAGGGTCGATCCTTTACCAATTTACAGAGTATGTTCACTAGGGTTCCGTTTACCCGCTCCACCATTTCATTTGATTCTGGATGATAGGGGTGGTCAAAACCCCGCGGATCGCCATCAGCTCATTCAAGTTTGGATGTGCAAAGTGAAAATAGTTCCATTGTCTGTTAGAATAAACTATGGGCAGCCATGTCGCTGTATATCACACTCCATAATAAAGTTGGCAGTGGTGGCCGCGCCCAAGTCGCTAATAGCCCTGGCCTCCATCCATTGGGTCAAATGATTGTTGGCAATGAAAATGTACTTGGATCGGCTCTAGTTGGCAGAGGTCCCACTACATCAATGGAAACGGTGTGCCATGCAAACCGGGGTTTAATTAACTGGTATGTGGTTTTCTTGCAGAAAGGCTTTTCCACTTGACACTGATATCAACAGATAACCGTTTCCACTACATCATAATAAATTTTTCCTAAAAGTATCAGGATCATAAAAACTCCAGCATTTTCCACAATCCTCTATGGCCTAAAGCCCAATGAGCATCTATAATAATCGAGGGTCTAGCCAAAGGTTAAGGAAGATTCAGCGTCAAGTCTCCAATCCACTTGTATAGTTCTTCCCCTCATATAAAGGTATCCTCCCTGAGTCTAGCACCTTGATCACCTGCGGCAGCTCATCCTGGTATTTGTTTGCCACCATCTTATTGTACATTATGTAAGTAAATCCGCCATGATGGTGACCGTTGGCAACTGAGAAAGACAGTCTGCGTTTTGATGTTTTGCTCCCAGTCAATGTAAAACCTTGAAATCATATGCAGAGCCCAACGTGCAAGCCATCCTTCCATTTCACGCAGATTCTGTAGCCAGCACAAGGAAGCATGATCCGTCACTACTTGAAATATCACCCCATGCAAATATACCTGAAACTGTTTGTAAGAGTAGATCACTGCTAAACACTCCCACTCAGTTACAGTGTAG
The DNA here is from genome assembly GCA_022478985.1 of Massospora cicadina. Classification (NCBI taxonomy): domain Eukaryota; kingdom Fungi; phylum Entomophthoromycota; class Entomophthoromycetes; order Entomophthorales; family Entomophthoraceae; genus Massospora; species Massospora cicadina. The sequence continues at coordinate 91,522 of JAKSZP010002770.1, forward strand.
TTTCGTTTGTGACAGTTCAAACTTCAACTACAGAATGTGACAGGATGTTCCACGCTGTCATTGTCCTTCTGGGATAAAACTGCCCCTATAGCAGTGAGGGATGCATCCATTTGTACCATGAACTGTTTGTCAAAGTTAAGATATTGCAAAATGGGTGCACTTGCTAATGCTGTTCACAATATGTTGAAAACGTTATGGCATCGTTCCGTCCAATTGAAGGAAGCTTTTTCTTTAAAAAACTTGAAACTGGGCCCCAATGCAGCTGGTATTAGGAATGAACCGTTGATAATACCCAACCATCCCCAGAAACACCTGAATCTCCCGATTATTACCTGGGAGAGTCATCTTGTTTATTGCTTCCACTTTAGCTGGCTGCAGTTTAAGCCCATTTGAATCTATGACGAACCTAAGGCATTCCAATTGTTCTTTAAAGAAATGGCACTTCTGAGGCTTAATTTTGATATTAGTGACAGTAAGGCGCTGAAACACTTATTCCAAATGGGCCAGGTGCTCTGTAAACGTCTGCAAAAACAAATTAATGTCGTCAAGGTGAATTAGGATGCATGACAGTTTTAAATCACCTAAAAAGTATCCATGGCATGCTGGAATGTAGCCAGGGTGTTACACAACCCTTGTGGCATGTGAGTTGGCTGGAACAATCCTATTGAGGTGATGATTGCACATTTCTCCCATTCCACTAATGGCAAATTTGATCTGCCAGTAACCTGAGTTCAGATTTATGGCAGAAAAATAGTTGCGCCCACCCAATCAGTCTAATGCATTGTCAATCCACAGAAGAGGGTAGGAATCCTTCTTCATTACATTATTGAGTTTGTGATAGTCAATAACCACTCGATTTAAGCCATCTTTTTCTTTACAATGAGCACAGATGATGCCCATGCTGTTTGACGGCTCTAGCATCCCTTGCATGATAAGTTTATCCACCTCGTCAGAGACAACCTCTTCCACCACTTTTGAACATCTAATAGGTTGCGATAAGATGGGAGGGTGATCCTCCATATCTATCCTATGTACCACCCCTTGAGTGCACCCCAAGTCATGATTGTCATTTGCAAAATATCCCAATACTATTCAAATAATGCATAGCCTTATCTTGCTGTACCGCTGATAATCCTGTGAGTGCTTCCTGTGGAACCACGGTCAGTATGCCAAACAATGAGTGAACCAGTAGTCTGAGATCCTCCCATGAGCCAAGATCATGAATATGGCGAACTTCCTCTATAGGGACTAAGTGTAGGTAAGCCACCACTTGGTGCCACCAGATCATTATTGCCTCCTTCTGTAAGTTTGCTAGAAGCACTTTCACCTCCCCATTCCCAGGTAGCAGTAACCCTGGAACCACATGTAGTTCAAGCCGCAAGTGCTGGTGAGGCGCCATAATTTCTCCATAAAGCCCCTTAGGGACATCGATTTCAAGTTTAGTCCCTACTATGCTCAGGTGTCCAGACGGTAGGCTCAAAGTGCATGTTGCCCAAAGCAGAATCCCCTTGTACTAATATGTCTGGTTGGGGAGGATCCTGGTCCTCTGACTCAGTCACCAATAACAAACAGGAATCACTCCGTCGCTGTATGCTAGATTGATCTGACCAGAGTGGAATGAATCCGTTGGGATTTCACAAGAGGAAAAATATATGGGAATCTGTTGGCTTAACATAGTAAGAGTTTCCTCTGCCATTTTCATCACCACGCCAAATTTCCTCATAAAAGCCGCGCCAATTAACATATCATAGTTGTTATTTGGCAAAACCACCGCTGGAGCAGACACCTGGACTGACACAAATCATAAAGGCAACGCGCTATATGCTTCTTCAGACACATTGCTGAGCGTTCCTTCAGTCCCATATACTATTCAATGGTCCACATATGGTTTCAACATAAGTTTGGCCACCAACTGGGTGAAGACTATGTTCACAGGTGCTCCTGTGTCTATGATAGCGCGGATTTTTGTGTTTTGAATAAATATGTCGCAGTAAGTACATTACAAGTAAGAAGAACCATCAGTGTTTATTACTTGTACGTTTAAAGGGCTTTGTGTTGCTCAAAAAGGAGGACATGCCCTTGCCGACCTGAGGATACTCACTAGTGAAATTCTCCATCAGAATGGCTACATTAACCACTACTAAAGAGGTGACGTTTGGCGAAGGATCCGCGTTGCTGGTGCCAGTCTGTTCCAGGATCTGCCACGCATATGGCTTCTGCACATCTTGACGGAACTCAGGCCAATGGGGTGAACTTTTACTCTTTGAAACGGAAGCAGGGGTATTTGATGAAAGATGCTGGTATAACAAATCATCCGATTGAGGTTTGAATTCTACCCAAAAAGACATTTGGGAATCGTTAGGGACAAGTGAGTTGGACTCAGCGGAGATAGAGCATCCCATCTCTACTCCGCTCAAGCTTTTCCCTGCTTATATATCTCAGTTGGTATTGCATACACTTGTGGTTTTCTAGGGCAATTGCCCGCATAATGCCCTCTTCATCTGCACTGGAAGCAAGTGTTCATAAAAGGTTCACATGTATAGTTGGGGACAGAAGGACCAGGTAGAAATTGCCAGTATGGTTCCAAGGTTGCAGACAAACTGATGAAGTGTACATGGGCCAATAAGGGTCCACTGACTTGTATGAGGGATGAATATGTTCCAGCAGATGATAACCAAGTCGCTGCGGCCTATATCCTGAAGATGTTGGAGCAGATATAGCAGAGATTTTTTGGGCTATATTGGGGGTGCTGATCGTGGCGGAGAGTTGACATAAGGTGTTCAATTCAAATAAGTCCGGTATCTTCATCCAACACATGAGACATAGAGTTATATAGTTCCCAATGTGGTTTGACCACCGTCATCATTGCTATACCAACATCCTCGGAAGATAAAATTTTAGCTCCATGTAGGACGTGTGGGTCCACTGAAAAACGCTCAGAAAATTCTAACAGAGTCTTGTTTTGGTAAACTGTATAGTCATAAAGTCAGCTTTCCATTGGGCCGTCTTGGTAGCACCCCCAAACAGCCAGATAACAATCGCTTTAAATTCTTTGTAGGATACTAAGCTATTTGGAAGATAGCAGGTAACTTGATCAGCCTTTTCCACATCCAAAGCGGACAGCAATAATTTCGCTTTTTTCAATCAGTAGCACCTTCCACAGCGAATTCAAAACGCTTAAGATAACTGTGTAGATTCCCGTTATGACTGAAAGGAGGTAATTTTTCAATATAAACAAATTCACTTTGCTCTAGATTCCTGCCACAAGGAGCAATCAAATTGGTTTTGGAATGACTACGGGAACCATCCCTTTGTGCAATATCATAAAGCCAGCTGGATGGACTCAACTCCATCAAAAAGGACTCAGAAGAAGTGGTGTCACGTGAGGGGTCCAGTGTACTGCCTGAGGGATATTCATTTTCTAAACCATAGCATTCTTCTTCCAAATAACCACTAACTTCCCCATTTTTCCTGGCTCTGGCATGCCCCACAAACTGTTCGTTGATTAACTGCTCCGCTTTAACTGCATAGCATTTACATCGTCCATCCTGAAATTCCTGTTGCAGCATTTTATAATGATGTTGCAACTTTTGGCGTAATTCCCGCTCAACGTTCAGTTTCTGTTCCATGGCTTGTAATTGTGAGAGGACCTTTTCAATTATGTTCTGCAGGCGGGTTTGCTGCTGGCTATTGTTTTCCGCTTGTTAATTGGCGTTGTTAATTTAGTTACAAGGGAAGCTTGTTCCCATACCAATTCCTCATTGGCCTGTCAAAGGGTATCAAGGCGCCCTTGCATGTCTGCATACTCTCTTGTCTTACCAGTTGAAAGATGAAAGGCTTGTTGGCGCTCAGCCTGACTAACAACTTCTAGTTGTGTAACCCAAAAATAAGCTGGACATATTCAGAAGACGTTGACTGAAGGATAAGCGTGTTATCTGTCGTTTGCTGGGTATTCCATTCAATATGAAGTTCGGTTATCTCTGTCAATAGAGAGCTGACTTGGGACGCCACTTTCTGTTCCATCAGGGTCATTTTTTCCCTGAACTGGGAAATCATGGCTTTAATAGCTTCTGCCCATTTGGCTAGCTCTGACATAAAGCGCTTGGTATTATTCCCCAATTCTGTTACATCATGGACCCACTCCACCAATAGGCCATGCTGATCCAGCAGCTTTCTTATTACTCGAGGTAATTCTAAATTTAACTGTGGTACCAGAATGTCCAATCGACGGTGCCCATCCCCAACACAATGATCCAACTGTACTAGTGCCCCTTGTACCTCTGAAAATGAACAATTGAGGCAGTTGAGCAGGAAGTAATTATCATGCTGCTGTGCTCGCATGAACTGTAATACATCTCCAATTTCAATATTATGGCGAGCCAGCACATGCAGTAGCTGGCAAATTGAAGGTTGCACATAAATGACTAAATATTCCTCGATTCCATGGGTACTGAGGCAGTGAGCCAACCCCATTGTAGTTGCATCCAAATAAGACATGTACAGAGTGTATCAATTGTCTTGATTGCGTTGGTTATAGAATAAACTCTGGGCATTTTCCCCAGTCTCATCCTCATATAGGCATTACCCGTGCAACAGCCACTCCATAATATTTCTCAGTTGTTAGGGAGTCACATTTGTGGAGTGTCCTTGTTGGTTGGTCGTCGACTCAGGGCAATTCTAAAATTGCAAATTAATCATAGCTTCATCATCTCTTGGTTCAGTCACAGTAAATAATTTTGGTCCATGGTTAGGTGCCTCCCGGGCTTCTTCAGCATACTGCGCCCAGAATCTGATCAAATTATGACAGAATGAATGAGGACTCATCATTGTTTAGATTTGTTGAAAACTACAGTTGCATATTGACCCCCTGTAGTGAGAACCACTGTTAATTCTCGCGTATATGCTTGATTCCACCAAGTGGGTTTACACAAGGTATCAACCACTGAGCAACCAAATTGGATGATATGAAGATCGCCAATTCTACTGATAAACTCAATAAACTTATATATAGAGCTATCGCCCCTTATTTTGACCTTTATCAATATAAATTGCAGACTTATCTGAAATTACTTAACCACACAAGAAAGGATCCCCCTTCAATCCTCCGTGTAACTCCTTATATCTTGGTTCCTCAAGCCTGATGCACCCTTGGCTTGGTAGTCTTCAATTCATCTTTCCTTTTATAGAAACTCTCATTTGTATCGAATCTTGGCATAAATTCTCTCAATTTGCCAAATGGCCATCATTTTGATTGATTAGAATTTTTATACCTTTTTCTGTAAATCTCAAGACTCATCTCAATTCCCCTCCGATCCAGTGGTATGGGTAGCATATTGTCTAGTCATATTAACTTCCCAGCACTGTCCATGGATCATTAGAAGGTGGCGGGTGAATTGCAAAGGTCATGGGGAATCCTGATGGCTTTTATAGTTTTTTGTTAGCTATGAGCGCGCATTTGGATTGGTCTTCTGATGCTAGCTCTACTTGTTAATATCTACTAATGAGATTTTTAGCAGAAAAATATTAAGACCTGGCAAACAAGCGTAGAGAGTCATTGAATTGGAGATAAGGGTAACTTTCCTTTTTAGTAATGAAGTTAAGTCTTCAATAATCCAATACTACGTGATTACCATTCTTCTTCTGGAATAACAGGATAGGGGTGTCCAATGGCTATGGGAAGGCACCAGTAACCCAGCTTCAGGTATCTTGTTAAGCTCAAAAGCTACCTGAGCTTATTTAACCTTGCTCTTTTGGTAGGGATGGGATTGGATGGGTTGAGCGTCAAAAGTCTCACCATGATGTAAAAGTCATTCATTTTTCCAAAATCATAAGTAAAAGCCGAGAAAAGGGCAGAGTATTCTTCTATTAATTTCTCAACTCGACTACACTGCTCATTAGTTAGCTCACGCCCACTAGAGGTAATGACTAGAGTTGCAATGGGGCGATTATAGCCCAATTCCCTTAGACTTACAAAGTTACGTGCATTGTCAATGGCTTATATAGGAAGTAGGCGATCATAAGTGGCCGGGGTATTGGGTCACACTGTCCTAGGTTTTTCAGCAAGGTTGGCCAGCAGCATGAATTTGGATCAGCATAAGCAGGATCTAAAACATACAAACAGGTCAAGACTTCTTGACTGATGGGTTATTCTCTCTTTATATTACCAGTAATTGACTTGAGAGAACATTGATATGTACCCTGGTATTAATGGTGACCAGGGACTTTGGAGGTTTAATAGTCTGCCTTGACAGATAGGTAGGTATGCCATCTTGGGCATCTATCTCAGGAGGGGTGGTATTTCGCCGAATTCTTTTTTTCCCAAAACTTCAACACAAATATTCCCCCAGTAATATTGGAGGGGAATTTAATGAATCTAATCATATAAAGGTTAATAAGAATGATCATGCTTTTCCTGATCAAATGATGAAAGATTCAATAGCTCAGCAATTGATTAGGTCTGATAAATCCCAAAATACTTTAAGACCTATAAATATAATCCTTTCTATAATAAAAATTAGGCTTAGTTATAACATTATAATTATTATCTTTCACATTTTTTTATAAGTTCATAAAGTAACTTCAAGACTTACCTATCTATTTCCAAGGTGGAATTCAAAACCTCAAAAAGCGGTGCCCACTACAGGGGGCTCTCAAGTTACTCTTGAGTAAAAACGTCAATAACCAAGAAGAATTCTCCTTTTTCACCTGAAGAGTCTCAAGCCCAAGAGCAAGACAGTATTTTACGATGGATCCATTCCACTAGAACTGAAATCCTCAGGTTACCCTATACATTGGAATTCCGTGCTAACTTAGAATTTTATGGTCCTGATATAAGCTTTATTATTAACTTCCAAATACAGCTAAAGGTTTTAAGAGAAATCATGAATCAGATGCTTGAGGGGGCGCTAATTCCTAGTATCAGTTCTACTCGATCTCAGACTAATACTATACCCTCTACGTTGAGGAATTTATATCAATCTTCTCAAATGCTGGGGATTGGTACTGAGCAATATTCATACCAACTTGTACACCCTACTTTGTACCATCTGTTACCAGTAATAGGAATGCATCATCAATGGATGCTTAATTTATTAGAAGGACTCCAATCTTTGAATAATTATGTTTCAGATTTCTTCAAGTCAGTCTCTGTGTTCTTTAAAGATAATTGTGATGCCATTATTAGTATTTGAAAGCTTCTTAATGAAGTACATCAATAGCTTGTTCAGCTTGATCATGGAATACCCAGTTTTGTTGATCAACAGTTAAATAAACGAGTCCAGCAAATTCAGGGTGAATGGAGAGATGTATATTTCCCAACTCTCTGATCATAGTCAATCAATGAAAGAAGAAATTAAAAATTGGCTCTTCCAATTGGAGCAATTGTACTCTGGAATGCAATTTTGAGTTAGCTAAGTAGAAAAAACCTCAGGCACTATGGGCCCTCTGGGGCAACAAGGTCCCCTGGTGCTGAAAGACCTCGTGGGCCACCTGGGGGAAAAGGGCCACGTGGACCTCCTGATGCTGATGGACCTCGTGGAACCCCTGGTGCTGATGGTCATCCAGGATCTCTTCAGCAGGTTGAGTCTCTTTTGAGCATGATTGACCGCTTGCATGAGTAGTTTCATAAAGTTGCAAAGGTCTGTAAATTAACTCCCAATGGGGTACTCATTTATCACCTGTTGTTGCTTCAATCCTTAACTGATGAATTTAATAATCTGGTTAAATGAACAAAGGATACTGACATTTTGTTACAAGCCTGTGAATCTAGATGGGAGATGCTTAAGCTAGGAGTGAAACTTTGAAACTTAATATAATTCACAGCAGGAGCAAATTTTCGAGTTATTTCATAGATTGGACAAAAAAAGTGGGTCATTCTGATATAGATCTTCAGATTAATGAAATTAATATTAAGGCAGTTGGTTCCTATCCTCATTGTTCTTCCCAAACTTTTGACTCTAACTCTTACATCTTCAAAAATTGGAACAACTTGCAGTTATTTGTCTTAACCAATGTTTCAATGAGTTTTAAACCTGTATATAAGGATAATTACTCTCCTGGGGAAGACAGTATCATCTCCTTCCTCTATTTATGTGGGAAGGCTCTGAGTGCGGCCATGAATCATCAAAAAATGAATCACTTACCTAATTGTGTTACTCAATTGGCCCAAGGTATCATGGTACCCCACTTGATGACTTGTTCTACTTGGGCTCAGATTAAGGAAGCATTGATAAAAGAATTTGGGAGTGAGCAAACCTTATCCTCTCAGAAATAGGCTTTTATGAGCATACAGCCCCACTACAATGAATCTATCAAGGACTTCGCTCACAAGTTTTATCAGGAATCTCAGACTTTGGTACATGTGACCAGTTAAATTTGGACGACTCTATTACTGCTGTTATGTCTGCTTTTACTACTGGGACTTAGATGCAAGTCTACCTTATTAGCGTAAAAAGAGCTTTAGAAGTATTCTAGACATAAATGAGGCCTTGTTTGGAATTGACTCCTCAATTTACTGAAATATCTCAAGTCTGACCCTTCAAGACCCAGTCGTCCTAAAGTTTACGCTGTGCCTGAGAACGCTAGAGCTATTCAGTGTAATTATTGTCACCAAACTTTTCATATTGAAAATAGTTATTATAAAAAGGAGGCTGATGAAAGGAAGAAAAAAGACAAAAACAATAAGGTTTTCCATCTTGATAATGTTATGAGTATACAACAGGAACAACAAAACCCTATATAAGTTTAATAAAGATGAACATTCTTATTCCTTGCCCTCTTTGTTGGCTTTACCCTCTTGGTTTGGAAGTACAATGACCCATATTGATCTTTGAGCGAATAAAATCAATTCAAAGCTATTGTTGACACTGGATCTCCGGTGAATGTAGTCTATTTGAAATTTATTAAGCAGATTAAGTTAACGCCCAATATTTCACATTATGAAGAATATGGCATTGCAGAACCTCAGAGTACTCAATCAATTGGAGCCTTTTCGTCACTCCCATTGAAAATTGGAAAGTTAACTTTTATGGTACCTGCAATCGTCCTTGATAACTTGAGTTATGAACTTTTCTTGGGGACTCAATTTTTGCAGTTTTTTAATGAAATTTATTAATTAATTCTTCTCTATCCTTTTGGGGTATAGGGTTCCATTTCTTTTATATGAACATGCTCATACTAGACGTCAGTTATGTCTGCTAGAGAAATCAAAGAAGTCTTATTCCATTCAGTACCATATTGAGGGTTCTTGAGTGAAAATACCCCCTAAGACGGCTGTTATATAAGAAGGGGTGCTTATTTATTCACCTAAGGTTGTGATTATTCCGCCAAAATATTAGGTTATTGTCAATACGATTTTACATTTTTCTATTCCCAAGGGCCATTTATTACAAGTCCAAGGCATTTCAAACCCTTCTGCTAAAAAGATCTTGCGTTGTCCTGGGATATTGACTTATGCATATTCTGGATCGCTACCTGTTTTATTGGTAAACCTTACCAATGATCCTAAAATGGTAAATCAAAAAAATCCAATCACCTATGTAAAATTATTGTCCCTATCTCAAATTTATGAAGTAAAATCTCTTGTAAGTTTACAAGACTTTGGGCTGGAAAACAATCAAGAGATTCTTACTGTGGGACCTGCATTAGGGAAGCGCCTTACTAAAAACAAAAGAGACAAGTACTTCAATAATTGGAAGAATACTCCGACATATTTGCCAAGCATACTTACAATTTTGGTAAAATGAAGGGAGTAGTGCATACTGTTGACACTGGAGATCACCCTCCTATTCATGCCAAACCCTATCATAAGTCAAAAGTGGAGGAAGCACAGGTAACCAAAGAGTTACATCAACTATTGGAGGCTGAATTATTGAAACCCTCCAACAGTCCTTGGGCCTCACCGTTACTACTGGTTAAGAAAAAGAATGGCTTACATCAGGTGGTTATGGATTATTATAGGTTAAGTTCCATTACTCATCAATATAGATACCCTTTACCAAGGATTGATGATTCTCTCCAGTTGTTAGCTGGCTCAACCTATTTTTTGGCAATGAACTTAGCCAGTGGATACTGGAAAATCAAATTAGCCCTGGATTAAGCTAGTGCCCTAATATCAAGTGAAGGCTTTAAATGAACTAACCATATGCCAAAAGGGTTTAGTAATGCCCAAACATTCCAAAGGACCATGGATGGTACGTTATGGAATTAAAAACTGAACTGTGTTCTGGTATATCTGGATGATATTAACGTGTTTTTGAAAACATTTACTGAGCATTTGGATCATTTAGAAGAAGTTTTAGATGAATTTGGAATTCTTCACTAAAGCTCAAACCCTCCAAATGTTTCTTTTTCAGGATGAAATGGAGTTCTAAGGACACCAAGTATCAGCCAAAGGTATTTGACCACTTTTGGATAAAATTCAAGCTACTTAACTAATGACACCTCCAACCTCTCTGCAGGACATAAAAGTCTTCCTTGGTATGGTTGGGCAGTATTGTCAATTTATACCCAAGTTTGCTGATATGGCGGAACCCTTATTCCATTTATTACAAAAAGGTGTGCCATTTGAGTGGAGCTCAGCTCAGGAACAGTCTTTTTATTATCTCCAAACTATTTTAACTAAAGCATTTCTTTTGATTCATCTTCAATTTGATAAGCCTTTTTTTACATACTGATGCAAGTAATGTAGCTATTGGGGCTATTATATCCCAGTGTGATGAAGAGCAGATCGATCATACTGTCACATTTTACAGCAAAACCTTATCCAAAGTTGAGCGCAATTACAGTGTAACTGAGCGGGAGTGTTAAGCTATAACTTTAGCAATTAAGCACTTCCATCCTTTTCTATATGGAAATTATTTTACTGTTATTACTGACCATTTTTCTTTGAGATGGTTGCAAAATATGAAGGATCATGATGGGAGACTAGTCCGTTATGCCCTAAGGCTGCAAAATTACGTTTTTTCAATTTTTATTGCTTAGGTACACAACATCAAAATGCTGACGGCCTATCCCAATTGCATATACTGACCCTGGATTCAGGAAAAGAGGAATGATTATGTAATCTCATTAGACAGCTTGAGTTGTGGGATCGAGAATCTGAAGAAGATTGTGCCTTCCTAAAAACTATTACTAAATATAAAATGATCTGGGAGGGAGCTTTTTATAAGAAGGTCAAATCCAAGTGATTACCCTTTATGCACCAAAATTCAAGATACCACGCTATCATAGAAGGGCATGGACAAGTAGGTTATATTGGTTTAAAGAAAACCCAAGAGTGGTTAAAAACCTGATACTATTGGAACAATATGACTAAAATTATTTGAGAGACACTTAACTCATGTCTCATCTGTAAAAGTCATGGAGCAACCAGCCCTACTTATCAGCATCAAGTGATTCCAATATCTAAGGCGTTTGAAGTGGTAAGTATTGATGTTGTAAGACCTTTTCCTCAGGGATTGCATGGACACCAGTACATTATAATGGCTATTGACCACATAACAAAATGGGTTGAGGCCATATCCATTGTCAAAATTCGACTATGGGCTCTGCTAGTTGGCAGGCTAACCAGTATGGAGACTGGTCAGCCCTTGCCGTTTTACCTTAGGCATCGGTGCTAGCAGCGCCAGCTAACCCCTTGGCTTGTCACCAATGCCATTTGGGGATCCCCCAGCCTAAACTACAACTAACGAAATAACTATATACTTATAACAAAAGGTAGATTAGGCAAAGGGAGATATATATTGAAAAGGAAGCGCCAGGTATTTATACTATTTACAAAAGGGCTACTGCGCCCACTGCTGACCTATTGGCTCTTCCGCTGGTTCTTCCAGCCAACTACTCTTCTTCCTCTTTCACTACTCTTTCTTTACACTATTCTCTTCCCTGGCGCTGACCCTCTCGCTCTGTTTTTCCTGATGTCTGAATTAGTTTTGGCTCATCCTCAGCCTTAAGTTGCCGGTGAGCCATATAAAATATTATTCTAATTAAAATCCAAATTTGTATTTGACCTTCAAGTTGATAATAATGCACCAGAAACAACTTCAGTTGCTTGCTTTGACTCAGAATATCTCAGCATCTTGCTGACATCAATTCTCATATTATCTAATAATAATTGAGGCACCTGAAACAACTTTGGCCACCTCAAACTCATAATTGCTGGATTCGCCAATCAGATCATCAGGCAGATAATTCATGGATAAACGAATGAAGTGATTACATTGGCTTTCCACTGGAAATCCCACATAACGGACCATGAATGGCCATTGGAATTGACCACTGAGTATGCTGATTGATATCAATTGGATCATCCTTGTCTATTAGTTGCCAGTGATCCCTCTACTAATTTGGGGCCACCAATTGGCCCCACTCAAACCTAATATCAAACTCTGCGAACTATACTAATTTTGGCTCAACCCAAATTGGGGAGCAACAAACCAGCAATCATATCAAATCATATGAAATTCAGTCAATAAGCCATTCTGCCCGGATTAACTATTTCATCCCAAATAATGATTAATCATTGGAGGATTCCATCTGGCTAAAATTATGACATTTCACCCCACTTAACCAGATGGTAATCCTCCTACTTTCAACCTCAGCGTTTGGGGCGGGCGTCCAGGGCTTGACCCTCCTTGCCACCACTAACCGCTGGAACCAAACCACAGTGGTGCATCACCACCACCTCTTCACTAACCTATCAGCTACTGTAGCACCAACCAGTAGAGTCCCCCTGTAGTGAGCATCAATGTTGGAAATTTGACTATAATCTCTGCTAGTTGGCAGGCTAACTAGTATGAAGACTGATCAGCCCTTGCCATTTTACCTTAGGCATTGGGGCTAGCAACACCAGCTAACCCCTTGGCTTGTCACCCATGCCATTTTAGGATCCCCCAGCCTAAACTACAGCCAACTAAATAAATATATACTTATAACAAAAGGTAGATTAGGCAAAGGGAGATATTTATTGAAAGGGAAACGTCAGGTATTTATACTATTTACAAAAGGGCTACTGCGCCCACTGCTGACCTATTGGATCTTCCGCTGGTTCTTCCAGCCAACCACCCTTCTTCTTCTACTACTACTTCTTCTTCTACACTATTCTCTTCCCTGGCGTCACCCTCTTGCTCCATCCTTCCTGATGTCTGAATTAATTTCAGCTCATCCTTGGCCTTAAGTTGCCGGTGAGCCATATATAATATCATTCTAATTTAACGTTGAATTTGTATCTAACCTTTGAGTTGATAATAATGCACTGGAAACAACCTTGGTTGCTCGTTTTGACTCATAATATCTTGGCATCTTGACAACATCACTTCTCATCTTATTAAATAATAAATGAGGCACCGTAAACAACTTTGGCCACCACAAACTCATAATTGTTAGATCTGCCAACATCAGATTATCAGGCAGCGAATTCATGGATGAACAATTTAAGCAAATACATCGGCTTTCTGCTGGAAAATCCCACAACAGACCATGAATGGCATTGGCATCGACCACTGATTATGCTGACTGATATCAATTGGATCATCCTTGGCTATTAGTTGCTGTTGATCCTTCTACTAATTTGGGGCCTCTTATTGGCCTTAATCAAACCTAATACCAATATCGGCGGATTACTAATTTTGGCTTAACACAAATTGGGGAGCAACTAACCAGCAATCATATCAAATCATACAAAATTCAGCCAATAAGCCATTCCGCCAGGATTGGCTAAATCATCCCAAATAACGATTAATCATTGGAGGATTCCATCTGGTTAAAATTCTGACATCCATTGCCACTCCCTCTGCTAAGACTACTACATCATTCCTTTATTATAAAATTATCACTCAGCATGGGTTTTCCTAAGGTCTTTATGTCAGACAATGGGACTAATCTTACCTCTCAACTTCTACAGGAACTATCCAAATTATTCAATACTTCCCAACGGTATGTCATCCCTACAATCCATCTATTAATGGGGCCATTGAGCGAGTCTATGGAATTTTAGTCTCTATTTTAAGTAAGATGGCCTCAACGGACCCATCTCAGTGGAACTTCTTTTACCTAGTGCTTTGTTTGCTTATTATATAAGTTATTATCGAATTATCAAGATGTTGACCTTCAAATGTATTTATGGGCGAGATCCCTCAGTTCCTTTAAGCGTTCAAGCAATATTCAAAGAAGATATACCAGAAAACTCTGATTTAATTATGAGAAATCTGGCTGATGAGAATATCCGCCTTTAAACTCAAGCCATGAAATCAATTGAAATAATCACCAAAAAGAAGAACCAAAAATATAACTAGCATAGACCTGCTATACACAAATATCAAATTGGAGATTATGTTATGTATTATCACCCCCAACCTAGTGGGCAAACTGAGAAGTTAGGATCTAAATGATCTGGTCCATATTAAGTTATATTCCAAAAGGGTTTAGAATATTCAATCGTCCATGTCAATATGGGTATAGTTGTAAACTGTATCCACCCTAGATTTTTGAGTATTCACCATCCTTTGTGATTGAATCTTGTTGGAAAGTGTTGTGATTTCGCCAAATTTTTTCGTTCCCAAACATTTACCCCAAATATTCCCCTGGTAGTATTGGAGGGGGAACTCAATTATCTAACCGTATCAATGTAATAAGAACGATCATGCTTATTCCAATCAGTTGATGGAAGCTTTGTTCGCTCAGCGATTGATTAGGTCTGATAAATTCAAAACTACTTCAAAACCTCTAAATATTTAAGCCTTTCAATAATAAAAATTAGGTTTAGTTATAACCTTATAATTATTATCTTTTGCAGTTTTTGAGATTCCATAAAGTAATTTTGATGCTTACCTGTCTATTTATGAGGTGCAGTTCAAAACCTCAAAAAGGGGTACCTGTACTCATGATCCCCTGGCATGATATTTGAGTTTATTGGTCTGACTTTCACTTTTTCAACATGCAGGCCAATCTTTGACTTCCATCTTGGCATCATGGGAGGTCTCAAAACTAATCAAACCTTATGTCTTAGGAGTAATAATCCTTCATCATAATGTACAATGGCAGATTAGTCACAGAGAAACCAGATTCTGAGGGTAGGTCATAACTATGTTTATCTAATTCAACGGCAAAGATGTTTAGCAATAACTTGCTAATAAAATTGGTAGCAAGGAGTAGGCCCCAATTGATTGAGGCATTGTAGTCCAGCTGTGCCATATTTCATGTAGCGAGGTAATCCAGGAGCTGCTTTGATGCGTTTCATTAACTTAGAGAAATGTCATTCATGAGGAACCACTTTTGACAATAGCGTGGGCAGGAACCTTTATGAACTTAAACTGCAGCTCATGTGGCTAAACTTTTGGATCGAGGGGTAAAGTAAGATGTATATAGGTTCATCAGAAAAAGAGTAAGCAGTATCAGGATCTTTATTATCTGCGGATATTAACTCATATTCCCAAGGAATGACACATCAGACTCATTAGAGTCACTAAATATTCTTGAGGCATTACAGGTTTTAGCATGAAGCTTTTCGTCCTTGATGCTGACTGCCCTTTTCCCACCTCCTTGGAAAGTCGCTTGCTTCAGTGCTTGGCGCTATGGCAGAATCCGTTATAGTAGGTGCACTGAGATTTAAAATTCTTCTGGTTCTCAACAACGTTGACTCAAGGAAGACCAGGAGAGGTAAAATCAGAGGTTTTGAAAATCAAGGTAGACACAGGAATCTCGTTAAGAGCTCCCAAATTTTCTGTATGCAGTTGAGGTTACTTTTCCATACAATCATATAAAGTTGGACCTTAGGATAAGATCCTAGGGTGGAGATCACTGTGGTTATGGAGCTGTCCAGCATAATATGGTTGGTGGTAACCAAGGGTTGTGCTTGGCATAAAATCATCTGGCGAACTCCAAAGGGCTTTATCTTTGTTCAAACAGATGGCAATGAGCGCCTGCTTCTGATTGGCCAAGGTCTGGTTGCTTCCAAACTTCTGAATTAAGGCAGTATGGACTTGTTCCCAAGTGCAACATTATTTTAAATGTGGAGTCCAACTCTCACAGGCCGTGAAGTTTAGGAAGGAAGGAATTTGCTTCACCTTCTGATGGTCAGAGGTTCCTCCATCATAATCTCATAAACATACAGAAAGGAGGCGATACTTTCCTGTCCCAGAGTAAATGTCTTCTTGAAACTAGGCTTAAAGTTAGTAACAATAGGAGGTGAAAGGGTACTGACAGTAGTGATTAAGGCAGTCAAGGAATTTTGGTTTCTGCATAGGTGCAAGAGGCCTGTTGGTCCAATTGTTGTCTCAATTCTTCTAGGTCCTCTTTAACTTCATCCCATTGGCAGTTTAGAGAGTTAACGGAAGAATTGATTTCAACTTTCTCTTTCAGAGCTTGATTTTTTGGTAAGTTGGAGGAGCAGCTGATTTTCACAGTCACATATGTAGGTTTTGAACCCTTAGAAGATTTGCTTAAGTTGGGAGATGCAGATATCGGCGAGTTTAGCAAATGCGCTGAAATTATCCATCTCATTTAACAGACCTTAACAAAACTCTGGGATTTAGGGACCCCATTTAAGAAGAGCTTGCATCCTTAGATTACATTTCTTAATTAATCTCGTAGGGCTGTGAGCGCCATCAGACCATTTTGTTCCCTGAGTCGTTGGGATTGTCAAGAGTTGAAACCAAAGAACTAGATGGCCCTTGGGGTCTGCGGGGACCTTCTGACCCTTCTGTATCCCTGGGTCCTTTTAATCCTTTTGGTCCTCATTGCCATTCAGTCCCTTTAATCTCAGGGGCGATATTGCAGGAGGCTAACTCTTGATAACATTGTTGGAGCAACCAAATGAGTTCCTTAATATAATTGAGGCTTTTTTTCAGGTGGACTCAAGTAGCTGTACATTTTGACAATGCTGGTCCTCAAGGTAGCCTGAGAATCCACTATTTAATACAAGAATTTAGTTGCAAGATTCTTTAATTATCTGCATTTTTGTGATGGCTTCTCAGTTGTCATGAACAAAGGAGGAAGCAGAATATAAAAATCAACAATGCTCAAATGCAAACTTTGAGTGAGTCCCAGTTGTTGGGCTACTTCATGTTGGTGTATGCCAACTAATTATATATGTGGTGCATAGCCAGATGGAGAAAGTTTTAAAGATAGCATTCAGTTCCCAAAAGCCAGTTCTTCCAAGGGTAGCAGAGTTGAGGTATAGAGAATATCGCATTGTGGAAGGCACAGAGTAGGCTCAGTATTAACTGGAGTAGCCTCCTATGGAATAAATGACATTCAGTAATTGCTATATAACTTTTGTTGATATTCTAATATTTGAGTTAATTATGATTCTGATCAAAAAAGGGTAGAGTAAATTGAAAGGTGGCCCGAAATTATAAGCTTTCAGGAAGTTCAGAGTTAATATTTTGAAAGGTGTTGATCCATCAAGTTATGCTTTTCAACCAATCTGCTGATTGGCCTTATTAATTGCTTCATTCTCCCTATTTCGTGATAGACAGTCATTGTACAGCTTGTACGCCTCCAGTAGTGATCAACATTATGTTGCTTATTAGTTCTCTAGACTATGATCCAAGTTTTATAATGGGACACAGAGCTGCAAACCTATTGTGTGATTGATGAAGACAGAAAGATGGGGTAAACAGACTACTTTATAGAGCTATAAGTATTTGTTATTATAGGCTAAGTGATGACACAATTCTGGGAAAACTTCCATGGTCCCAATTGATCAGGATCTTCCAAGTCCTTCTGATTTGATTGCTTAGTTAACGCCTTCAATGTTTACTATTAACAATATCCTTGTGACTGCATTAATGGTAGTCACGCCTTTTATGATTCAAGGAGTGAAGGTGTAGTTCCAGAAGGCGTCTTTATCAAGTTCCGTGTGCATGATTCTTCTTTATTGGATTCCTCAGTTGTGCATTCAGTGTCAGCTATTGATTTAAAGGGCTTGAGAGCTGACTTATAGGGGCTCAACTCGAAAGGAGAGAGCTTGACTCAATTATTAACTTAATCCCAACCATCCTAGTCTAGTTCCAGCTCTAGACCTGTGATAATCTCTATATGAATTTCATTTCTGGTAGTTACCTGATATTATTTAAAGTACCATTCGTTCTATAAAAAATACTAATTTTTCTCTAATTAATTTATGGTATAAAGAGTTCTCTTTGAACCTCTGAACCTCTATCAGGTTAAGTTCCATTGTGATTAATTAGAACTGACCATCCTGTGAGGCCAAAGAGCTTACTTGCCTTAGCAACGACCAATTCTGGTTGGAAGATCACTTATTCTAGTTTGACTAATAATCATCTAGCCTTTGAAGGATCAGCAGACTATCTTGCTTTCTGGAAAATCCTGAACCTTGGTTACAGTGTAATTACGTTCAGGCTTGTCTAATTCATGACTGCAGAAGGCTACCTGATCCTCCCCCTTTGCCCTTATCTGTTAGAGATCAGCTTCTATAACCATGAAGTACGCAACAAATTATACTATAAAAAGCTGATTGAAGTTAGGGATCTCAGAATGGGGGCATCAGAGAAAACTATCTGCAACCATTGAAGGAGTCTTTGCATTCTTGTGACCACTGGAAGGCGAATCCTCTCCATAGTCAATGAAATAATGGCTCAGCAAGCTGAGAAAATCCTGGTATGAATCATTACTAATATCTGACTATTCAGAGAAATAATTGGATATCTTGCTTGCTTTCAGGTTCTCTCATGTGGTTGATGGCCTCAAGCTTTTGAATTTTTTGGACGTATTTCAAGTGTTAACTATGTGGCACAGATAATTCATTTGGGACTTAAAATCTGGCATTTGCTAAGCTTAACTTTAATTGAGCTCAGGACAACCTCTAAAAGATCTCTTCCAAGTATGGTAGATGTTGATCAAACATTTTTGAAACATATATATATACTGTCAAGGTAGACCAAAACGCAACTTGTTTTTAAGTCTCCCATAATAGTGTCCATTACTCACTGGAAGGTGACCAGTGCGGTGCACAATCCAAAGGGGCATTTATTCGGCTGGAACAACCCTTGAGAGGAAATAAACGCCCAGTTTTACCTGGTATTCAGAAGCAAGTCAATCTGCCAGTATCCACTTATATGTTCTAAAGAAGCATAATATCTAGCTCCTTCTAATTTGTCTAATGCTTCATCTATTCTAGATAAAGTATAAGAATAATTCTTAGTTATATTACTCTAATGTCAGTAATTGATGATGACTCTATTAGAGTCATCTTTTTCTTAACTTTAGCACTGGGATGGACCATGGGCTGCTTGAGTGGACAAACATTCCTTAACATATGAGATTCTTCAACTCCTTTTGCACTTCCTTACCGCTGGCCCCACTTCTCCTTATCAGCCGCAGTCAAACGGGTCTTGCGTCCCCAGTGTCAACGTGGTGCTGGATTTCTACAGCGCATTCAAGGTCATAGCCATCTTTCAAAAATACTTGAGCATATTTTCGTCTGAGAGCCAACGCTTGGTGTAACTTGAGTACTTCTTCAGGGTGTGTTCACAAGTTGTGGGTGACTGGTCCAATTTTTAACTTCCTAAACCATAAGACAACCAATTGGAAACAACAATTAAATGTGATCATTAATCTACTAATGATCAGATAATATTTATAGTCAAGTCAATTCATTAAAGTTATAATTAAGACCTCTGTTTAAGATCATTGACTATTGTACAGTGCAATTATGAGATAGAATTGACTTGTTGAAAAAGGTTAAATGAGAAGTAGCGAGTCTAACTACAATGTAATCTGTTTTAGGATATTATTTTAGAAAAGAGTTGTAATTATGTTTAAGTTTTTGTTTTAGAGTTAGTAATCAGGTCAATTGATTATCCAACACTTCCCTCCTCTTGACTTGAATTATCACTCAATTTATAATGGGATGGTCATTAGGTTCATAATAGGGTTGGAGAAGCTTGGCATGAACACAATTAACTGCTTTTCCATCAACCAAGCTTTAAATAGTATACACTTTGTCAGTTACCAAGTCAATTATAACGTAGGGTCTTTTTCATATGGTAGCCAACTTATGCGTCCTAATGAATCCATAAGTATTGCAGTAATGAAGTCAATCACTAATTGAAAAGCTTGCCATGGTATTTCTTATATAAGTCACCTTCTCCTTTTAACTGATTTTTCTTGTCAGAACTTCTCCATAGGCCTCAGTCTGAAACTTAATTAGGGATTACAACTGTCAGTCAAAGTATTCAGATGTCTGGATTTAATTCTCGTCATTAGTGATAGAGCATAAAGATGTTGGTAGCACAGGTTGTCAACCATACAAATTATGGAAGGGTATATGCTTCTGTGATAACTGATTTTTAGGCTAAAACAATTGTGTCCACATATATGGATCATCGAGATGGGGAATTGTTGGTAAACTTTTTGAAGAGCTTGTACCAAGGTATGATTGGAACGTTCCACCATTACGTTGGTCTTAGGATGATAAAGGGGCAGTAAGAACCCAGCTAATTCCCATTAGCTCATTTAACTTGGTAAAAACAGAAGATGTGAATTTAGTAACATTGTCCGAAGGATAATTTGCAGACATCCATGCTTTTGTATTACCTATTACATTATAAACTTTTCAGTAGATAATTCTCCAAGATCTTTGAGAGCTTGAGTCTCAGACCACTTAATGAGATAATCTACTGCTACTAAGTATAAAAAAGTTAAGAATGCTTTTTGAAATGTCCTAGAATATCATTAGACTCTGTGTGCCAGGTCAATTAGGCTTGTCTTTCTGTATGTAGTTGTGACCTTAGAAATTTGGTGAGCTTATAATTCGTGACATTTAATTATTACATCTTGAATGTCAAATCTCAAGAATTCTAAAAGACACTTGTTCATTTAGCTTAAAGGGTCTTTAGCATACCCAAATGTCCTATGGCATGACGAGCTTGCACGATTATCTCTATATAGGCTGAAGGCGGTGGAATAGTCTATTAATGTTTCCCAAAATTTTGTATAATTGGACATTTCCAATTTTGGTGTCCTTCATGAGTCAATTCAAGGTGCAAAAAATAGTGGGATCTTTGTCAGAATTTCTTTAATTTCATCTTTTAAAAAAATGATCTGCAAAGGGAATGAGTTTAGACATGACAGATAGTCACATAAGTCCATCAGCGTTCTGATGGGTGTCTCACAAGTGATGAATTTTCTCATAGGTTGTAGCCATGGACTTTCAAGACCCATTGTGCTAACCAACCTTTGGGCTCCTTAAGACTATATAGCCATCGCAGAGAATCATAATTGGTGACAATACTCAACTTAGTCTCATGGATGTAACTCAAAATGGCTTACAATAATATGAAAGCTAAGCATTCTCACTCAGTTACCATATGTTGGGATTTTGCCCATATTCCCAGCCTGCTAGATTACTAATAATTGCTAGGGGATAATTCCCTAATGCGAGGTGAATTAAAAGTCAGTTGACCCTGATTTCAGGGTAACTATGTTCAGGGGATTTTAGGTTATTCTCCTGCTTGGATCCATCAGGGATCAATCTGGACAAATGCAGAAAATCTCATCGGGCAGAGTTGCCAACGAAATAGGGCATCTGATATTTGATTAACTATCATGTGTACTGATTGAGATTAGTCAGGCTTCATCACAGACTGATTGAGAATTTAAGGAGTAAGTTGTGAGGCAAGTGATGCTGCCTGCAACTATCAAATCGATCAGTTGGTTAATGACCTGCCCTAATGGGTAAGAAGTCCCATTACCTAAGTGGGTCGCTTGCCAAATATGGTTGGTTCACTTGGATTGAGAGTGAAACGTTAGAGACACGTTTTCTGACTCTTTCCGTTTTAGGTCTTGAGGTTGTCCAATGATGAAATCCTAGCTAGGATCGGGAAGACCATTGCTGCTGAGTCAAGGATGGGTGATTCAATGACAACAACTGCCATTTCGTTGAGGAGGTGTCAACTGAGGGTTGGTCGCTAAATCCCCCACTATAGTTCCCTAGAGTTCATTAATAATAATAAGCAATGTAGAGTATACAGTAGATATCTTATCTTAGTAAACTTTATCAGCATCCATTTGTTCTATTCTTTATCAGGGATAATACTGCTGTGTGCAATAATTGGGAGATTCTTTAAGGAAAAGAGTAAGGATCTGAGTGAGGATCCAGAGAAGAATTGGAATCAAATCGGGAATTGCTGCCAACTGTGTGTCAAACCAGAGAAACCATAAATGGGAATCTAAGAGAAGATTGGGTTAGATGGTATGAGGTAACATATCCCTTTTAAGACATCACAAGTATTTTTAGAGGAAATACTGGCTGAGCATTGGGCTGAGATATAATACTTCCATTCAACTACAGATAATAGTTGTCATAATATAGTCAACCAATTATATCAACTATCATACAACGCAGAAGAATTTCACAAACCCAAACCTGTGCAAGTAACAGGTTTATAGGGGTTAATGGCCAAAAAATAATCAGACTTATAAATTTCTACAAAGTGGTGCTCACTACAGGGGTGTAGTTGAGTAGAAGAACTTAGAAGGATTTCATATAAAGACGAGTTAAAAAAAAACGTATGGAGTTGGCAACCGTTAATTAAAACGCCCTGACTCAATGGATCATCTAGAATTTTCAGCCTTGTAAGAAAGAGTCGCCAAAATGGAGGAAGGGTTCAATAATGTCGCGAGCTTTGGTAATGATTTACTTGGAAAAGTAACGTCATTAAAGAAGAAAGAAGGATATTTAATTTGAGAAGTCTTATATCTGAAAATGGTTTGTGAAGCGGATTGCGTTCATTTAAGAGCTTTCAGCACTGATATCGAGTGGCTGATTAATCAGATCAAGGATTTAAAAACTCACAAATGTGATTATGAGCCATATGCGGCAATCAATGCCAAAGAAAGAACTCCTTGTACAATTATTTGGGAAGTAAAATACCCAAGAAACATGTTGCCCATTTTTGCCGCTATTTTGGAAACGATGCCCAAAATTACTCCCCAAGTGAGCTGAGTAACTGAACCTAGGAAGGTGGCTAGAGAAACCTTAGATGAATTCAAGGCAACACCAAAATTGCCAACTTTCCATCAGGATAACGCACAAGCATTTTTCTAATTGTTTATTATGACTATGTATGGATACAGTGATCATCAGAAGGTATTGGTGGTGATGAATTGCCTAGATACCAGATGCTAAAACCTAGTGTTATCCCACCTGGATGGGGACAACTGGTTGTACATAGAGGCAAAAGCAGCCATTATTAAGGTTCTTGGAAGCCTGATGTGCATGTCAAAGCGCAAACAAGAGTTTATGGGCATCCAATTCCATAAAGATGAATCTTTGGTAAGCTTCGCTGAACGTTTCTACCAGGAATCACAAATCCTAGTTAGAGCAAAGGTTTTGGATGACTTTTAATGCCAGAATTACATTACAAGCAGCCCTTTGGCCCTACTGCTTTTTGCACCAAATGATTTCTTCCGTGTTCCCAACAGAAATTACTACCTCTCAGATGGTAGATAATTTGAAAAACTTGGGAGCAACCTTTAATTCCCCAAACAGAAGTTTCAAATCCAACCAAGTACAAAATTTGAGTCCCACTAAGGGGAACGAGGGTGCTAAAGAGATGAAATACTGAACTTTGCTAGGGAATAAGCCCATATACTTCATATGGATTAATAAGAAAGAGAAGTTCTGTTACCAATGTGGAGGAAAGGGAAAATTCACTGTGTATTGCAAGAAGCAGAAGGATCAAATTAACGTGTTCCAAGTGAAAGAGTCTGCAACTGCAAAGGAGTCAGGAACAGGGCCCACGGCCTAGATGGGGAACAGTCTAGGGATGCAGAGAAGCCTGTTCCTCCCAATTTTATACATGAGGTAATTGGCATCAGTGATCTGTTCGTGGATAAAAATGTGCAGTATCAACTGTATCAAGAGGTCAATTTGGACGTGAACGCGGTAACAAGATCTTGGGAAAAGGGGATTGACTCAAAGATAATCAAGAAAGTTGCCCAGCTGTACGCCTAACAACTAGCAGACAAGTTTTGAGCCGCAGATAATACCTAAAATTTGCTGAAGGTCAATTAGATGAGGCAACCTGTCAATCCCTCTCAGTGCAATAAAGAAATCATAGTCTGATTTATTGGCGCAAATCATTCACACCCTTAGTTGGCTAACAACACTGCTATACACTCAGTAAACACTATTTTACAATACTCTGAGTGTACGTATATAGATATACTAGTGAATTGAGTACAGGTGAGGGCAATTGTTGACAGTGGAGCACCCATTAGTAATGTCTCATCCAAGCCGGTGAAGAGGATGAATATCTCGCCTGACTTGGAACACAAGAAGGAGTATGGGACAGCTGGGCCAAATACCACTATCTCATGTGGAGCATATAGCGCTCTGCCACTTTGATTTGAATCCTTGGTGATATCTGCGCCAGCAATAGTTTTGGCCAACCAAAACTATGCCATTCTGATTGGGATGGACTTTCTATGGATGTACAAAGTTAAATGTAACTTTGAGGATAATACGTTGACCATATTGGGTCAGATGTTACCATTGGTCTATCAGAAGGATGGGGAAGCTCCACTGAGTAGGAGAAATAAAATTATCAACTTAATATATAATGACAGCTTTTTCCTAATATGAAACCAACTAGTTGGCCGGAAATGACAAGAAATGTCAACAAAATCCTAAATCAGGGAAAACCACTGAGGATCAAGAGTGCAAAAACCATACCGCCAGGATCACAGATGATAGTTGAAACAGGGTTGACATTAGAGATACCATAGCTACTGTATGGGGAGGTTAGAAGCCCCGGGAAGAAGTTCAGAGTAAATCCATAGGTGGCTCCTGGAATAATAATGCCAGGCCATGGAGAAATTCGAGTTCTCCTGGCGAATTTAAGCAAAAAATTCCAATGAAAATTGAGAATAATCAGATTGTCATGTTTGTTCATCTAATCCTGATGGCTGAACTGAGGAAATTCCATTATTTTTGGGACCCTCAATGAGATGGGATTACTGGCTGGGGTAACCAAGAGTATCAATCTATTGGTAGATTGAGAGCAACTCACTGATCTGATGGAAGGACATCATGAGGAGGTGCTTGAATTGTTCGAAAAGTATTGGGAAGTATTTGCCAAAGATGACCACAATTTGGAATGCGCAAGAGATGTGATCCACAAGGTCAATATTGGGGAAAATTTGCCAATCAGGATGAGACCAATTTGACGGTCAAAGGTTGCCAAAGTGGTAGCAAAAGAAGAAATCATCTAACTAGTGAAGCATGGGCTTCTAGTTCCATTGTCAAGTCCCTGGGCAAGTCTGATTCTTATCATGAAGAAAAAGGATGGCTCTAATTGGGTGGTGCTTGACTACTAGAAGCTGAACAATATTACAAAGAAGGATTCATATCCCCTACCAAGAAATGATGATGCACTAGATTGATTGGGAGAAGAGAAGTATTTCTCCACAATGGATCTGATATCAGAATATTAGCAAATCGATTTTCCAAGAGAAGACCAAGAAAAATGCGCAATTATTATTGTGGAAGGCTATATCAACTGACGAGGATGCCCCAAGGTCTATGCAATGCGCCTGTAACGTTCCAGAGGGCCATGGACACTATAATAAGTGACTTGAAGCTGTCATGCGTCCTGGTGTACTTAAGCAATATCAATGTGTTCAGTAGGACGTTTACTGACCATTTACACCACTTGGAGGAAGCGTTCATTGACTGTCCATGGCCAACCTGAAGATCAATCTGAGGAAGTGTCACTTTTTCAAGAAAGAGTTGGAATACCTG
The DNA here is from genome assembly GCA_022478985.1 of Massospora cicadina. Taxonomy (NCBI): domain Eukaryota; kingdom Fungi; phylum Entomophthoromycota; class Entomophthoromycetes; order Entomophthorales; family Entomophthoraceae; genus Massospora; species Massospora cicadina. The sequence goes on from JAKSZP010002770.1 coordinate 117,287, forward strand.
GGAGTCATAATCAACTCTACAGGATTGCAGCCGCAAGCCCAGAAGATCAAGGTCATAGAATGTGACTGTGACAAAAAGTGTCCAAGATATCTAAGTGTTTCTTGGAATGGTCAGATACTATAGAAAATTTATTCAGGATTTTCCCAGAATTGCTGAGCCCTTATTCCATCTGTTTAAGGATCTGAAGAAAGGATTCATATGGAATGAAGAAGCATTGAAATCCTTTGATGAGCTACGCCAGTGCCTGATAGATTCTCTGATTTTAAAATATCCAAATTTCAATTGAAGATTTACTTATACAAACAGATGCTTCTTTGACGGAGATTGGCGCCATGTTAAACCAAGTAGATGAAATTGGGGATGAACATCCAGTGGTGTATGTGAGCTGGACACTTGCAGCTGCTGAGAGGAACTATACTGTAACTGAGCATGAATGCCTTACGGTCATTTACATTTGTAAACAGTTTTGGGTGTATATCCACAGAGTGCACTTCAAAGTGGTGATGGACTACTTCTCATTGCGTTGGCTCCACAATTAGTGAGAACCAGAAGGATGACAGGCCTGATGGGCACTAAAGCTACAGGCCTACGATTATGAGATTGTCCACTGAGTGAGGGCTTCACACCAGAATGCAGATGGCTTATCGTGGCTACCAATGGTCCAGATGGTATACCAGCAGGCGGATGAGTTATTCCAGAGAATGGTTGATGGAGAAATTGGGAATGAGCCCTGAGAAATCCAAGGTGCACTTCTAAAAGTGATAGAAAACACTGAGAACATTGATGGACAAGTGTTTAAGACGATTAATGGGAAGTGGTTATTATTCCCAAAGCTGTTGGAAAGAGCAGCTATCATTCAAGCCACTCATAAGGTTGTTGGCCATGGAGGCCTGAGAAAAACAACTGACCATATTTTCCAGTACTACTACTGGGAGTCAATCAACTATGATGTTTCCAACTATCTAGCTTGTTGTGTGGAGTGCCAGCTGCACAAGCCACATAAGAATATGAATGGATACTGACTGTTCTGCCCTGGATTTGATTGGCATACAGTGTCCATCAACATGATGGGACTGCTGACGATGAGCACAGGGGGAGTCAAGTTCATAATAGTTGCGATCAGTCATCTGATGAGATGGGTCAAGATGAAGGCTCTGGCGAAAGTAGATGCTACCAGTACCGTGAAGTTCATTTTGGATCAATTAGTATGCCAACATGGATTTCCACAGGTCCTGCTGAGTGAAAATGGGACAAACTTCACATTTCATGTGATACTGTGGTTAAATGAGATAATGGGGATCCAATGAGTCGTGTTGTACCCTACCATCCAGAGATAAATGACTGGTGGAATGAGTTAATGGAATTCTGGCTGCAACTCTGAGGAAGCTGGTCACAGGAAGAACTTCCACGTGGGGAACATACCTGAGTTCAGTGACGTTTGCCTACAACATCAGTCATCATACAGTGATGGGAAAAATGCCGTTTGAATTGCTATATGGGAGGAAGGCCGCGATGCCACCAATTTTATATTTGGTGGTGAAACCAACATCAAGGATGAGTGCTGACAGTACTTGAACTGACTAATGAATATCATGATCAATATGCAATTGCAAGAATTTGATATGACATTGAAGAATAGGATATGAGCAAAAATGATGGACGACAAGAACTGACTTGCCTTATCAGAATACTGAATAGTCGAAAGAGTTGCCTATTGCAATATGCATGGTTTCAGGAGAAGAAACAAACCAGATGCATTGTGGTCATGTCCATTTGAGATTATGACCAAGACGGCGATGAACGCCTACTCCATCAAGAACCTCTGGATGGAAGGGTAGTAAATCAAGTCCATACTAAGTATTTAAAGCGATGGATTAATGAAAAAATAACAAAAAGAGTTCCTAAAGGACCGCTGAACCATTAAGTTGTTTATGTCCTAATGATTAGGTCAAGTCCAAAAAAAGAACCTCTGAACCATAGAAAACTAGTAGGTCTAAGAATACCTAGGGTCCAGTTTGGGGAAAAAAAAAAAAGATGGACTGCTGAACCAAAAAAAGTCAAGTCCAATATAAAAAAGAAGAAAAAAATAAAAGATTGATAAAGTATTAGTTAAAAAGATTATTAAAAAACTGCATAGAAAAACTTATGTATTTTAATATTTTATTTTTTATTGATTATCCTCAATTTGGGGATAATTCCACCTATGTCGCCTCTTGGGGGAGGGAGGATGGATCGTTTTAGGAGTGAATAACCTGTCAAAATCTATGTGAGATCAGATGCTAGCGAGGGCTAGACCTACATAAAACCAAGTTTATTGAGCGGATGTAAATCCCTGCAAGAAAGTGACTAGGGGAAGGGAAATTGAGATGTCAGAAGAGGCCAAATGCAATACCCCAGAGCGGGGAGGGAAGCAAAAGTACAGGAAGAAGCAGTAAGAAAAATACCCCGAGTAATCCTGATATGGTACCGGAGCCAGAAGATTGGTCTTGAGCATTTACTGACAGGCTTCATCCCAAACACCAGACATTAGGGCTGGCAGCGAACAAGGGATACTAGATGGGGGTTGCTGAATCATGTCCCCTATCAAAGCCATCAGCAGAAGATACCGATGGGATGCATCAGAAATGAGATAGTTATTCAAGGAGCAAATGGCATTCTGCAAGTGATGACTATGAGCTTCTCAGAAGCTGAAGCAGATATAGCGATGGAAGCTGGGAGAGGCTGAAAGCTTCATGGCCCAACTTTGAAGAACTTGTACAGCAAAGTGAAGAGCATAAGCTGTGACATCCTGATCTAAGATGTTCTCAAAATCGGAAAAATTCAGAGCTATAAATAAAGCCTTGGTGACTTAGCCCTCAATTCTGCTTAGGGGAGTTTGAAATGAATGCTGTTGCCAATGGTGAGCTCAGTGGCCAAGACAGCTGGCTTTTAATATTGACCAAGTCAGAAAAGGAACTCTGGAAGCAAGTCCGACCCAATGTGGAAGGAATGATCAAGAGCAAAGGGCGATATTTGGAGCATCAACAATGATGTTAGGTGCATCTGCAAAAGGAGCCAAATCCAGGAGATTGTCAGAATCTAACTCTGGAATTAATGACAGAGGAAGTATCAGCCGCGAGTCATTTGAGACAATCACTAATCTAGTTTCAGCGGGGTTGGATACTGTTTCCAGTAATTCCACAGAAGGACTAGCCACTGGTACCAGACTAGGAGTATGAGTCCTGGAAGGACCATAGAAGAGGTTCCATCATGCAGCCTGACTCATCTGCTGGAAGAGCCAAATATCTTGATCAGACAAACTATTGAGCAGCTGTTGGTACTGCGACTTGGAATTTATAGATGAGCTATATGAGAGGGGGGATGTCAGACTTATATATGATAGTTTACATTATGCACTCTACAATCTTTTAAGCTCCAGTTTCGGAGAAATTAATCTCAAAATTAATGGGATAAGCTCTCCAGAGGAGAAAAAAGAATGATATGAGCCAAGAGGTTATGAGAAGAAAAATAACAAGGGTGAACATAAATGAGCATTCTTAATTGAACCATGAAACAAACATCAACAGCAAGAGTCTCCTGTTGAGGATGAGAAGAAAATCAGTAAATCGAGGATGCCATATCAAGAATCCTGTATATGAAAGTGGGTCATATGCCCCGACAGGGGGAAAACTGGATCCCAGTACTAATATTATCACGAGTAAATTGATCAGCTGGCACAACAGAAGATCACAGGGACCATGCCCTGAGTAGGCAGTAGCAAAGAGGAAGAGGAAGAGAGCCACATGCCAAAGGTCATCCTGAGCAGCGTTGAGTACTGGTGATCATACTCCGCTTGAGCAAATAAGATATTTAACTGAATGTCCAAAGCGGTGTTCTCCTGCCCTGGTCCTTTTCTTACTGGAAATCTAGTCAAGAGGGGGGATGTGTTGGATTTTTACCCATCTTCACAGCCTGCTAGATTACCAGGAATCGCTAGGGGATAATTCCCTAATGCGAGGTGAATTGGAAATCAGTTGACCCTGATTTCAGGGTAACTATATTTGGGGGAGTTTAGGTTATTTTCCTGGTTGGATCCATTGAAAATTGATCCAGACAAATGCTTAAGGTCTCTTCAGGCAGAGTTGCTGATGAAATAGGAGCATCTGATAGTTAATTAACTATCATGTGTACTGATTGAGATTAGTCAGGCTTCATCACAGACTGATTGAGAATTTAAGGAGTAAGTTGTGAGGCGAGTGATGCCACCTGCAACTAGCAAATCAATCAGTTGGTTCATGACCTGCCTTAATGGGTAAGAAGTCCCATTACCTAAGCAGGTCACTTGCCAAATATGGTTGGTACTCTTGGATCGAGAGGAAAACGTTAGGGACACGTTTTCTGATTCTTTACATCATAGGTCTTAAGGATATCCAATAACAGAATCCTAGCCAGGATGGGGAAGACCATTGCTTCTGAGATGAGGATGGTTGATTCAATGGCAGCAGCTGCCATTTCATTGAGATGGTGTCAACTGAGGGTTGGGCACCAAATCCCCCACTATAATTTCCCTAGAATTCAATAAGAATAAAAAGGAAAACAGAGTATACAGTAGATATCTCAGCTTAGTAAAATTTATATGCATCCATTTGTTCTAATCTTTCTCAGGGAAATTATTGCTGTGTGCGATAATTGTGAGACTCTTTAAGGAAAAGAGTAAGGATATGAGTGGGGATCCAGAGAAGAAGTGGAATCAAATTGGGGATTGCTGCTTTGTGTCAAACCAGAGAAACCATAAAAGGGAATCTAAGAGACGATCTGGTTAGATGGTACAAGGGAACAAATTCCTATTTCAAGGCATCAAAAGTATTTTGAGAGGAAATACTAGATGATCGTTAGGCCAAGATCTAATACTTCCATTCAACTACAAACAATAGTTGTCATACTATCATTGACCAATTATATCAGCTATCATACAATGCATAAGAACTGCACAAACCCAAACCTGTGCAAGTAATAATTTTATAGGGGTTATTGGCCGAAAATAATCAGACCTATAAATTTTTACACCATGTAATTGCGTTTATGCTTGCCTAAAGCATGGCTGCATATGGCTACCAAATGATTATACCTGTGATCCCATATTGTAACGGTCAGAAATGTCCCAGTTTCTGATCACCATCTTACCTTAGGTTCAATGCAATTCACACCAAACGTCCAGCTTGAGCTGGACTCTCAAGGTTTTAAACCTCGGAATTAGGGAAATTTGGAGTGAGAAAAAGATGAAATATTTAAGCGAGGATGCAAACCCCAGAATTAACCTTATTTTATCTATTATTGAATAAAAAGTCGCTGACAAACAGGATCTAATAATCTGATGCCGTGAACACACCAAGGAAAAGACAAGATATTTGAGGAGATCAAACCTAATAAACACAAGTTTTTGTTGACGTGACAAAAACTTGTTGTGCGCAGATCATCAGGTAAGATAAGGTAAGGGCGGCCCGAGGCCACCAGAGAAGAGAGAGAATTCCAAACAAAGTTCAGAATTGTGCAGGCTTGACCTTAAAGGTCGCCCTTCCGGGGCCTCACCCAAACCTGACAAACACCAAAAATCTTTTTAAATAAATTATTTTGGATTTGGAAAATCTGAACCTGAATCAAAATGCAACGAATGGCTTTATAATGTTTGTTACACCTATCTGAGAGAGTACAGCTCCTATAGCTATGAGAGATGCGTCATATTACATTATAAAAAGCTAATTGATATTAGGGTTACTCATAATGGGGGCTTTGGCCAAAGCTTTCTGCAACTAGTAAAGGAGTCTTTGCATTCTTGTGACCAGTGAAAGGCGATTCTTCCCCAAAGTAGATGGAATAATGACTCAGCGAGTCTTTCAGATCTTGGTATGAATTGAGAGTAGTATCCAAACATTCCAAGAGATAAAACCTTATCTTGCTTACATTACAGTTCTCTCATGCGTATGATGGCCTTGAGCTTTTTAGGTTGTGGCCATATTCCTTAAGTGTCAATAATGTGTCCCAGATATTCCATTTGGGACTTAAAAACTGAAAATTGCTGTGATTGATCCTTAACTGAGCTTGGGTTAACCTTCAAAAGACCACTTTTAAGCGCGGTGAATGTTGGGCAAAAATTTTCAAAAACACATTTATATTGTCAAGGTAGGCTAAAATCCAACTAATCTTCAAATCTCCCATGATAGCATCCTCCCACTGGAAGGTGTCCAGCTCATTGAACAGCCCATGACCATTTAATCTATTTGGAACAGCCCTTAAGAGATAATAATCACACACTTTTACTGGTCTTTAAGAGGCAGTCAATCTGCCTATATCCGCTGATGAGATCTAAAGTGCTAAAAGTTTAGCTCCTCCTAGTTAATTCAAGGCATCATCTATTATAGGTAAAGGATAAGAATCCTGTTTAGTTATATCGTTCAAGCATTGGTGATCAATGATGACTCTATTAGTGCCATCTTTATCTTAAATTATGAGTATTGGGGTGGCCCATGGGCCGCTCAAGAGGCTGAACACTCCTTTAATTATGAGCTTTTTTAACTCCTTTTGCACCTCCTTATATCTGACCTTACTTCTACATATCAGCTGCAATCAAATGGGTCTTGCGTCCCCAGTGTTAATGTGGTGCTGGATTTCTACAATGCATATGAAATCATAGTTATCCATTGCGGATACTTGATCATATTTTTGTATGAGGGTCAACACTTGATCTATCTGATCCTTCATTAGTTCATCAGGTTGCTCATGGGTGATGACTGCACAATTCAGTAGATGCAGCATGGGTAAGCTAAGTTCTGTTAAAGTTCTATCCTGATGTATTTATCAAATTTCTTCCAGAAGAATAAGGTGTACAAATGCAATCTTCTGCTCTCTCTTAACAGTTTTTTTGCCATTTAAGTTGGAAAGTAATACAAAGATCTCTATCTCTGCTCGGCGTAACTTTCTGAGCAAATTAATTGTGGTAAATTAAAAGCAAACACTAAATCACACATCAAAGTCTTGCTCTGATGTCATTGTATCCCCTGCTGACTATCCCAGCGTGGGGCAGTGGCAAAACTCCCCCCTACATCTTCCGTCTGACAGGAAAACGCGCTCAGAGTGGCTCGCCCAGTCATTCCAAACCCTTGGGACGTTTTGTTCCTCCCAAGGATCTCGATACCCATCTCACCTAAACCCAAGTAGTGCCCTGCTGCCCCCTGGTGCTCCCCGAGCAACATGAATTTTGGCCTTAGGGTCATAAATGGGAAATTCTTCCCTACGCTGACCAAGCCATTATCAAAATGGCTCAGGCAGTGATGACACCAGCCTGTTTTATAGACTTCCGCCCCTATAAGGGGTACTTTGATCTTGGCTTCCCTGTGAAGCTGATGCAGCCACTGCAGCAACGGTGCCATTAATTAACAATATTCCCCTCCCAACAACTCAGACCCAGCTCCCAACGGACACCACCTTGGTGGTCCAGTTCGCTGGTTTGCCCACCCACCTCCTCCCTGAATTTCTCCACCAGGAGCTGATGGAAGGTTTAGCAGCCTATGGCGCCAACCCCATCTTACAATTTGTGGTCTTAAATGGGGCCACACACCTCGCTGGGCCTCGGGCATATGCCACAATAAGCCCTGAATTTATGAAAATTTCTTTAGCAATTCCCCCTTGTGCCACCATTCAATCTGCCCCAACCATCCATTCTGGGCCCACGTTGAGGGCGGACAGACAATTTGTCCATCCTGTTTTGAGTTAAACCACTCAAAACATAAATGCCCAAACTCAGAAACTTCCACCAACGCTGAAAGTTTGTCTGACGCCCACCAATCTGCCGCCCACCCCGCGCCAACTCCAACATGGGGTACAATCCTACCTTCCCCTCCTCCAATGCCTAATGCTGCAGCTGCACCTACAGCCACCAATCAGCGCCCACCTTGCCCCAATGCCACAAATAATTCATCTAACTAAACTTTAGATTAGATCCCAGTTTGATCCCATACATCTGCAAATGAATTGAACAAACCTCAACTGTACGTTGATTCCCCAATCCAATTCAACCAAAATCCATGGGAATTATTGGATGAAATTAACAAATCAGGTAACGTCATTGAAGAACCAATGCTGCAACTTGAGCAGCTCTTTAATGCAGAATGGGATGCAAAATTCCCACCTCAGAAATATGTCTCACAATCTAACACCAAACCGTTCTACAGCAAACACCAGCTTGTAGTAGAAGCAGCCGCCACACCAAATTGCCATCTGCTTTGCAAAGCTGCCACCGAATCTGTGGATGCACTCACAGGAGGAATTCCGCCTCCTGTCATCTTCATAAATCCTACTGCACAAAGTAAGATCAACATGAAAACTTTACACAAAAACGTCACTGAAGCCATCCAGAATGTGGTAACAGTAGCACGGAATCCAAAAGCAAAAATAACCCAAACCAACATTGCCACATTTGTTAAATTCCCCGCCTGCCTCAAAGCTGAAGATGCTTTGGGAAAATACATCGTTGGTATAATGATGGCTGGCAACTATTCAGAAGTTCTAGTCATTAAGGATATTGAACCCCATGCCATTGATGCCCCCACACCCTTACTATCTGCCTTAACACGCACCCTACTCTGGGATGAGATGGATGCGGCCAAAGATGAGCCCCCCAATCCCCCTCCCCATCCACCATGGAGGGATAGCAGTATTCGCTGCCCACCTGGTTGGATATTTTGTTAGGTACAATTCAATCGATCCATCCATTTTGGGCGTTTTGTTTAAATCATTATTTTTATTATGCTTTAGTTTTAGTTCAGTAATGTCCATTCCCTGGTCAGCTTACCTCGGTTAAGTAATACAAAGATCTCCTGATGGCCAGATGATAAATGATAGGTGCAGCAAAATGTTGAGTCCTCAATCATTGCCAAAAAGAGTTAATTTCTCATAGCACTCTTCAGGTATATTCAAGATCAACTCAGTGGACACCACTCGCTGTTATCCTGGGTATATAACATAATTTTAGATGCTTTGAGGGGGATACCGTTTTTTTCAAGAATGGTGTCAGGTAGAGGGAACTCTTGTAGCCCTTTTGTTAGTTATAAATAGGGACTACACCATCGTTGTAACCCACGTTAATGAAGTTATATCTATGAGTATGAGAAGTTGGATTATTCTTAAAATAATTGAAAGGTAATGTTTGACCTAGTATGGTAAAATGTTCTCCTTATAGTTTAAAATGGCAATATTAAACTTAAAAAACTAGTGCTGAAAAGAGATTGATAGTTATCATTGGAAGCACTATAAAGGGGCACCAACCTGCAAGGAAACAAACCTCATTAGTATTGCACTATACACCCCTTTGCTTGTAGTACTTATGGGGCCAGCTGTTCCATATCGTTGATGATGGGCTACTTCATGAGCTTTTTTAACTAATTTTCAATCTGACTGGACTTTACATCTATAGAAGCGCCACTGTCAGCAATGGCTTGCACCTAAACTTTGTTTACGCAAATAGGTAATATAAGTACAAAAGGAAATTTTGTGGCCCCTGCTTTTTTCAAGTATAGAAAAAAGTTTAAGTTGATTGATCATGGTCATATCATGTTCTTCTACATCAGGGAAGTGGGTGTTCAAGGTACGTTAGAATTTTAACCAGATTATGGCTCTTTCAATTCCAAACATTGTAATTTTTAAACAGGTTCTGATGCTGATTGATTTATATAATTTGGATGGTTTTGACTTTTATACTTCCTTTAAGTAACAGATGATAATTTAAATTAATAAAAATGATTGCTGATTACTTTACTTAGTTTCAACTCTAGGGTTAAATCTATATATTCCATTTTATTGCTTAGAAAATAACGATGACTGCCAATTATTTACTTAGTTTTTGACTATGACTAATACTATGAATTTCAAATTATTATTATAAATTAGTCAATGACATTGTTGACTAATCTACTAATATTAGTATCAAGTTTTATTTTCAATTTTGAGCAATTTTGATGAGTCAGCCATTTCCAAAGTACTAAAGATAATTTTCAAATATTTTTAGTACTTTGTTTTACCACTATATAATGCCAAGTAAAGCTTTTCTTTCTCATAACAATCACTTTAGTTACTATGATTCGATTCGAACAGCAAATTTGGATAATCACACACAGGAAAGATGGGCGACTTTAATAACAAAAATAATACAACATGGGCGAGCGTCGCGGCAAGCGGTGCGCTTAATGGTGCAACTAAGGGCAAGAAACGCCCTGGAGGGGGACCAGGAACCCAATCTGCAAAGAAATTGCAAACTCAGACACCATCTGGGTTTATGGTATTTACTGTAAAGCACGTGCAATACATGTACATTCAATTCAACCAACCTTTGTCAAAGGTGGAACACGGGATCAGACTCTTCCTTGGGGATGAGTCACCAACCCTGTGGGAGAAAACATGTGAGGCACAGCCCTCACTTTTCCCTCACGTGGTGTACATAGCCACCAACAACATGGGCTGCAGCTGGATCAATATAGGTTTTGAAACAGCCAATGAATCTGATGCTGCAGCAAAAATCTGCGTGGAAATTGCCCTCCCTGAGGGCAAAAATTGTGCGCACTGCGCACACCAGATGGAACAAAGCAAAAACTTTGTTCATCTCCTTTGACTCGCTCCCCACCAACCTTCCTCGTAAGGTAATTAAGGAGGAGCTCCGCAAAGGTCTTGTGGCCTATGGAGAAATCCAACAACTTGAATTACAGCGATTTCGCTTAATGCCCAACCTGTGCATGGGCAAAGCTATCGCTGTAATCAACCCCTTCCCAGAAGTGGAAGAGGATTTATCCAGAATTCCCCACGCAGCAGAATTTCACTTTGCAGATGGGGGCCAGTCAGCTGCATTCCAAGTTACACCAGAACGCACACCACCCATTTGCAACCACTGTGGCTCACTGGGCCACAAGGAACATGCATGCCCTGTAAAAGAGGGCTTAATGGAAAATGATTTTTGTGAAGAAGCTATGGATGAAGATAATGAAAACTTCGCCAAAATGACTGATGGCCACCACCCATTCCGCTGGGGTGAAGATGGACTATACTCCATCGTGGACCCAGTTACAAGTAAACAGCGTAAAGCAGCACAAAAAGCCCGCAAGAGAGCAGTGGCTGAAGCGGTGGCACACGCAGAATCTGCCATTAACCATGGACAAATTCAGGAGGATACATCAGATATTCACCGAATCACGCAATCAGAACAATATGCCCAGGTCAAAAATTTTCACAGTAACCAGACTGAGCCACAAAGCGTCATCAGTCATGCACATACTGAGGAACAATGCAACCGCAATTTGGGTGAAAATGCGGTGCACAATGCAACAAAGTTGAACCTCAAAAATATAAAATCCAATCAACAACCTGCATCAAATCAACATGAGACCTGTGCAGGAAAAGTTGATGCAAATGCAAAAAACCGCATTCCCTTGAATCATTGGGTCAGATCAAGGGAACCAACAATGGCAGTGAAAGAGTTGGAGTACAGATGCGGAGCATGGCCAAAATGAGCCGCGGTGGGATAGGGCCAGAGGGCCCTCCCAACTGCTCCTGAGGTACCGTGGGCACCTCAGTGTCAATAGGGACATTAAATATCGCGGGAGCCAGGGCTCATACGTCCCAAGCCAAAAAGCTGGCATTCCTGCAAATACTCTTGTAGACATCTTGGCCAGCCAAGAAACCCACTGCCTACAAGGGGAAGAAGAATCCTGGTCAACCAGGGTCACACCATCACAATCAGTATGGACATCTCACTGTGGGGTGATAGTCCAAAACAACAAAAAATTTAAAATTACAAATTCATCATCACACTTGCACGGTCAAGTCCTGGTAGCAACAATCACATGCCAAGATGAAATAATTTCATTAGCATGTATCTACGCACTGTGCACTGCAACCAAGAGAAAAATTTTTTTTTGAAAAAAATTCTACCCTCACCCTCCCACCAGATATCATCATGTTAGGCGATTTCAACTGCTGAGATAACCCCAATACAGATCAATGGCCTAATCTCAGGGGATACCCACCTGGACACATTGAATATCGCACATTGAAGGCATCTCTTGGCTTACAGGATGCTCTTTCTCCCAATTTACCAATCCTTCCCCATATGACAAGACCCAACATATGTGAGGGAATGCTCATATCAATGAGTCGTATTGACCACATCCTCATCCCACAATCCCACCACTCAAGAATCTCTAAATTTACAACAAAAAAGATCAATTTTTCTGATCACCGATTAGTTAAGGTGCAGTTAGCGCCAACCCAATCCCACACACAGGTGTCACCTTGGAGAAAGCTTCACCCAGAAAATATAAAATTTGCCTGAGATATCTGACTGGGTTGAAAACAAGGCTACAAACCCAGAATTCACAGCCTCATTCACTTTGGATCCCATCGGAACATGGGAAAATTTCAATAAAGATTTAATCAACAAAACCTGACATATTGCATCACGCAAGTACACCGCGGACACAGCCACAATCAAGCGTACCTTGGCAGAACTAGACCACCTGGAAATAAATACCTCGAGATATGGCTATAGCCCTAATTGGGGATGCAAATGGGCAGAAATTTCAGCCTGACTTAACAATCTCATCTTTGAACACCAACACAGAATCAAAGTATTGAACAAAGGTAAGTTCATAAAGGAAGGTGAAACCTGTTCAACATACTTTTTCCGCCAATTCCACTCCCGCGGAAACCAGCCCATGTGTACACAGGTCTGCAAGACCAACGGCACTGTGGCAACTGACCCTGAGGAGGTCAAGGCGGAAGTACACTGCTATTACACCAAATTATATCGCGATATGCCAACAGAATCACAAAAAATTAAAGAATTTATTCAAACTGCCAAGATACAAAGTACACCACCAAATTACAATATATTATCCCTTATCACACGGGAGGAGCTTTGGGAAACAATTCGCGGTGCACCACGTAGGAAATGCCCAGGGCCTGATGGGATACCCTACGAATTTTACAAAAAATATTTCAACAAATCGCCCCCTCCTATTGGCATCAATGAACCAGAGTTTGTTGGAAACACGCCTATTACCAGGAGGCCATGAATCCTACGTTATAACCTTGTATAAAAAGGGTGACAAGTTGGACCTGGCCAACTGGCGCCCAATTGCACTCTCCAACACTGACACAAAAATTCTAACAAAAATTCTAGCAGCTAGATTAGGCGCAATTGCATCTGACTTCCTATCACCCAACCAGTTTGGGTTTATACCAGGGCGTTCAATATGGAACAACATTCACCCTGTTGCAAATATTTGCCAATCCAAAGCAACTGGTGCCCTGGTCTTCTTGGATCAGGAAAAGGCGTATGACCGTGTTAGCTGGCCATACCTAAAAGAATGTCTACATGCCTTCAGACTCCCACCAAGATTCATAAAATGGGCGATGCTCCTAACAGAATCTGCAACCATGGCGGTATGCGGCCCTGGATTCCTAACAAACAAGATTAAACCACACAGAGGGCTCAAACAAGGGGATCCCCTCAGCCCACTGCTATACAATTTCAGCTTTGACCCGCTCCTCTGAGTAACTGACTCATGTCTCATGGGGATAACCGCACAAGGACAACCAACAGTCAAGATACTGGCCTTTGCAGATGACTGCGTAGCAGGTATAGCAAATAATGAAGATGCCCGACAGCTGGAACACACTCTAGAGGAATACTCCAAGGTGAGCAATGCATCGCTCAACAAAGGGAAGACAGAAATCATCCTCTTAGGCAAATACACAAACAATTGGGCCACAACATCAGAACCTCACACCAACACTCGAAGAAAAAATCCAATTATATTACCCTTTGCAACACCTCCTACCACCACTCCTGTCCGACACCTTGGAATCTGGCTAGAATCAGGGGGATATGCTAATGAGACAATGGAAAGTAACCTGTTACAACGGGTATCCAAACGCGTCGCCTCCCTCAAGGGAAGAACCCCAGGATTAACAGGACGAGTTACAGTTGCTAACTCGCTCATCCTCCCAATACTGTGGTACCAGGCCCATGCGATAGCCTTCTCACCTACCTTTATAACCTCAATTCGCGCGCTTATCCAGGGCTGGCTGTGGCCTGGCTCTCACCCTCCTATACGGATGGAAACACTATTTGGCCCACGCTCAAGCGGAGGCATGGGACAAATAGATATTGAGAGCCATGCCAATCACATCCTAGGTACCTGGATAAAGGAAATCCTTGCTCCAGACCTCTCACAACAACATTGGTCCAGATCAGCAAGGACTAACTTTGCACAGGCGCTCACTTTAACCAACCCACATAGTCCACCCAGACTACTTTCATACCTTGCCAAGCACCCTACTGCAATGGGTCCACATGGAACCTCCCCTCATTTCAAACATATCCTCCAAACTATCCGCCGTATGGGATAATCCATAGAGAACATGGGTACTATACAGGGAAGGGGACGACCCAGCCCCCAATTCAAATTAAGAAACCCAGAAAACCACCCCCAGAGGGATATGCTCGCAACAACCCCAAGCATAGCTAGGATAGAATACCTAGATATGCTGGACATTCCCTATGATTTAACCACACAGAAAGCAATGTGGAAAATGACACACCACCCACTCCTACAACCAAGGATAAGAGCAAACGCCTGGCGCTGTTTGAGAAGGACCTATAGGACGGCGGACCGCTCCAACTCCATCCACAAAGCATGTGCAGTATGTGGAGGGGAGGGATCCCTACATCACCGCCTAGAAACATGCCCCCCAACCAAAGCTATATGGCAGGAAGTCTCACGCCTGCTCAAGATTCAAAACAAACAGGAATTATTGATATCAAAGAGTATCTTCGCGCTCCAGATCGAGTCACCAATCCCATCTACACTCCGCTCCCTAATAATACCCATTGAAATGTGGACAATACACACAATTTCATTAGATGCGTTCAAGGGCACAGTCCCAACCATTCATGGGATTATTAACAGATTTCATGTCCACTTACTAGAGCACTTCCAAGCCTGGCTCTATGGATATATGAGACCAAGACAAAAAGCGCTCATAGAATCATGGTTCCCACTCTGGTTCCTCACACAGACCCTTTCCTTCACACCTGCTCCATAGCAGGGGAAACCCCTCGGAGTAGTGCACCAACCCCCATACCTGGCAGTCCCGCTGGCAACAGGGGTAACTTGAGTACCCTGGGGTGCCCAATCTTTTATATTTCTTAGTTATTCTCTTAGTTTCACATATATTCAGTAATGTCTGTCCCCTGGTCAGCTTACCTTGGTTAAATAAAAAATATATAATGCCAAGTATAATCGTTATTAGTATTTTTCATTATTAGGTATCTTCAAGAGTGGATGTTCAAGTGAGTCTGACTGGGTTTAGGATGAATATTATAATCAAAAGATTGGGATGTTAGGATTACTGGCTAGTGATGCCAATGACGTTAATAATTCATTTGGTGAAGTTGTTGCCTTAAATATGTGTTACGTTTTTCCTACCCCTATTCAAATTAAACCCCAGTGTGAGGTGAACAAGAAATAAATTAATTTTTTTAACTGTGATAATCAAATAGGCAGGCGATTGATAACTGCTTTTCACTATAAAAATCCAAATCTCACATCTAATAAATTAACTTACAGTTACCTACTTTTATATATTTTGAGATGATTTGATCATTGAAGGTTAAGAGTAGGCAAAAAGTCCCTGAGGTAAAGATGATAGGTAAAGCATCTAGAGAGTGGTTTGTGCTACCACACAATTACATGGAGCTGCATGAAAATCCTTTGTGGACTACCTGACTAGCTAAATGATCATGAGAAACTAAGGGAGATTAACCCTGATGAACAGAAATTTTTGAGGACAGAAGTTAGGCCACCCAAACAGGTGAGAGCTCTGAACCTATTTTTGTATTAAATCAATTTGAGAGAGAACTTGTCGCCTAGGTTGAGTCAGGGAGTTGCTGCTGCAAAGTTTTAGTGAAAGGTATCCAGTGAAAGCAAATTAGGAAGCATCAGCAGTCATCATAATTTTGATCCTGGTAAACTAGCAGAGTACCAAATCTGTGATGTGCAAAATTTCAACAAGGTCACAATGGGTAAGGCGACTTTGACTCCTTTTAGAGGAGGTAAGGACTAAGCTCATTGGTATTGTTGGAAAATCAACTTTGGGCTCTGCTAGTTGGCAGGCTAACCAGTATGAAGACTGGTCAGCCCTTGCCATTTTGCCTTAGGCGTCAGGGCTAGAAGCGCCAGCTAACCCCTTGGTGTGTCACACACGCCATTTTGGGGATCCCTATACTCATTCCCTAAACAATGAAATAAATATAAACTTAAATCATAATAAGAATGAGCAAAGGGAGATGTTTATTGAAAGGGAAGCGCCAGGTATTTATACTATTTACAAAAGGGCTACTGCACCCATCGCTGACCTATCAGCTCTTCCAGTGGTTATTCCAGCCAACCACTTCTTCTTCTTCTTCTTTATCTATATTATCTCTTCCCTGGCGTCAACCCTCTTGATCCATCCTTCCCGATGTCCAAATTAGTTTTGGCTCATCCTGGCCTTAAGTCACCAGTGAGCCATATAAACAAATAATCTAAATAAATGTCAAATTTGGATTTGACCTTTGAATTAATAATAATGCGCTGGAAACAACTTTGGTCACTTGATTTGACTTGAATATCTCGGCATCTTGCCAACATCTATTCTTGTCTAAACTTAGATAATAAATGAGGCACCGGAAACAACCTTGGCCTCCTCAAACTCATAATTGTCAGATCCACCGACATTGGATAATCAGTACAGGCATCAAACATTTAAAGCGAATACATCAGCTTTCCACCAGAGATCCAAAACTAACCACAATGGCAGTTGGCGTCAAACACTGATTCCACTGAATGATACCAATTGGATCATCCTTGGCTATTAGTCGCTGATGATCCTTTTACTAATTTGGGGCCACTGATTGGCCCCACTTGAACCTAAAATACCAAACTCAGCGGAATACTAATTTTGGTTCAACCCAAATTGAGGAGCAACTAATTAGCAATCACATTAAAGCACACAAAATTCAGTAAATAAACCATTCCGCCAGGATTGGCTATATCATTCCAAATATTGATAAATCATTGGAGGATTCCATCTGGTTAAAATCATGACAGGTATCAAGACTTTTATCTATGCTCAGCAATTTAGTTTGTATTAAGAATTGCTCTAGTTTGGGTAGAGGCTCAATTTTAGGGTTATAATCGATTATTTACTTTACCAATTTTGACTTTACTATTTATTGCTATCAACATCAGTATATATTTAAGTTATGATATTTATATGGCCTACGGCCTAAAAGAACCAGTAATTTTATATTTTATTAATTAAGAAATTTCCTATAATAACACTGAGTTTACAACCGGATGAGATCTGGACAAATAACCCTGTTGGTGCTCCACTGGCCAATGAGATAGGTAAAAACACCTAAACTGAATTAATATCATTAAGATACTAAGTTAAAGGTTATATTTAGAGTTTAACTCCCTTTATTCACTCATTAACTATCTTATACCACCTAATATGCCTTATCTTTATTAGGTTCCTTATGGCAGATAATGGAAACCACATAACTGTGTTACCATTATTGATCTCTGTGCAGCCTCCAATAATGAATTCTGGTCTACCTAACTCTAAACATAGACTGTGCATCGCCTACTACATCATTATATCTACTTCCACCCTTTCACATGGTATTCAACTATCCTCAACATAATACATATTTTCCCCGGGTACTTACAATTCCATTAACCTTTTTATAAATAAAAAACTTCTCACTCCCTATATCTTTATATATTAAAAGTCATTTAGCTCCTGGGAGTAGTTTTATCTATACTAGGAGCTTAGAAAGAGATCATTAGAATCTTTGGCGTAGATTACCTATACCAAAGATTAGTTAGCTTACAGCATAGGCTTTCTATATAGTAAGCTAAGAAGTTGGACTGGCCAACTGTTGATCTGTGCATGTAGCGCGTAAAGGGACCTCATGCTACATAAGTAGTGCTCACTACAAGATAGTGTTCTTATTTTAGATCAACTAAGAAAACGTTTCTGAAAGAATTTCTAGACAAATTACAAGATACAATTAAAGCAATCCATGGTGATTTCAACCATTGCAAGGAGCAACTGAAACAAATCCATAGTGCTAAAAACTATCATAATGGGAAGCTGAAACCACTTGTTAGTATGCCTAACCTACCCAAGAAAATTCCTTCAATCCCAATATACTTCCCCTTGTCAAGGCCTACCAATATCACATTGAATTGCATGTGCCTGCTGATCTTAATGTTCCCAAGACCAATTAACCTTATTTTGCCAATCCATTATATTCTCATCAAAATAATTTTTTGTTTTCTAATATCTGTTTGGTTTATCAATTGGTGTTACGAAAACAAAACCCCTTTATTTAACCATTAAATTACTGATATAAATTTACAAATTGGCCAGCCCAAAAAACTTGATGTTAATTTGGAAAATTCAAGTTAATCAGCAATTATTTATTAAAACTATTCAATGATGCAACTCACTTGGATCTAGGCTGCATTTTGAGGCATCAAACCGCCAAGCCAATTTAACTATCTAAATTGTCTACTCCATGATCTCGCCATCAGTTCTATTTTAAGCTAAACCACTCAATTTAGAATTAAAAAATATGATTCAGTCACCACCACTCCACTTAATTCAAAAATATCGAGGCTTAACTAATAACAGTTGCAACAAAATTTACTCAATTTCCAAGCCACCCATTTTGACATCCAATCATTTAACCAATTGACAAATTAGTTCAATTCAGCAATATAACATAAAACTAATATAAATCACAATCATAAAAATTCATCCAAAAAAGAAAATTTTCTATGGAATAAACTTAAAGCTAAACCACTTGATCCAAAATCTAGAGTTAATCAAACTGAGGACAATGCCTCAAAATTTTAATCGTTTTAACTTGTAATTTAACCTTTTATCAAGAGCAAGTCAAATATAATTTTAAGGAAATTTTCACAATGCTTTAATGCGGTTAGATTATACACTTGTTAACCTCAACTCTCCTGAGTTTGAGCTGCGCTTTTATAGAATCATGCAAAATTGTGGATGCTTCTTCTCTACTGTTGTGATTAAAATTACGTGAGAACAGTATTGCCTCTTACTTGACATTTTCAATCACATGATTTAATTATCAGGGAGTCAAATATTGAATTTGCTGTTGCTGCCTCCCCAAATACCCAAGTCCAAGCCTCCTAACAATGGGACATCTACACTATTGCTTACCCTTGACGGTTTCAAGGTGATCTGTGCGCTGGACTACTTAAGTTGCGCTAAAGATATTTACTTTGAATCCATTTTTCCACCCTGATTAGAAGACAGTTTCCTTGGTCATTTCCTCTGTTCTTCCAGAAAGAATTTTCATATGCTCAGATTTTTCAGCACCCATCATAGTTGCTGCCCAAATTTGCCACCACATGTGCCCCAAGTGCCAGCTTCTCCCACGTGCCTTGCTCTGCCAATCTTGAACCATCATTGTGAATGAAGCCACCACCTATACCAATTATGCAACCAACTACAACTAAAATAATAACTGCCAGCATAAAGAGCAGCTGATACAACCCCTACGCTCATTAGACCATTGTTCATCCCAACTACCTTGGTGTGTCATATCTAATATACCTCTTATGTATTAGGTTTATATCAAGACCAACCTACCCTGGAAAAATTATTGTCACTACCAGTTGAGGCTTGAGGGGTTTCTGTTAAGAATAACTCTAGTTTAGATAAAGCCCCAACTTTAGGTTTACAATTCATTATTTACTTTAAAATGATGTTGTTTTCATATTATTGCTACCAACATTAGTTTATATTTACATTTCAATGTTTAGCAGGGCTAATGCCTTGAATCACTAATAAAAACTATATTTAAACACTAAAACTTTTCTATAATAACGCTGAATTTACAACCTGAAAAGATCAGAAAATTTCTCTGTTGGTTCTCCACTGGCTAATGAGATAGGATAGAACACATAAGCTGAATTAATATCTTCAATATTAAGTCCAAGGTTTCTTTCCGCTTGACATAAATTTTAAGCAAATTTTAGAAAACAAGTCAAATTTCCACCACTGCCTCACCACACCAACTCCAATTTATGTCCTTGGATCCACCACCTGCTGCCCCAGTATGAGGCAGCGGTGCTCCACCCACTAGCGTTTATTACCCAGCAGTCAAACACATGAAGACTGGCTTGTCCAGTCCGCCAAATACATCCAGAAGCTATGTCCCACCAAGGGATTTAGCACTCCACCTCGCAGGAGCCCACCCAACCTGTCTCCACCCCTAGCCCTACTCTGATCCAATATTCGCTTTTTCCTCTGCATAAATTACAGATGCCTCTTCCCATATGCCAACAAAGCAATAATTGAGCTGGCAATGGCCACCTTTGCACTAGCAGGGTTTATCAACTTCCACCCTTACAAGGGCTAATTCAATATTGGATTTCCCACTAAAGAGGATGCAGCCGCTGCAGCAGCTATGCCATTAGTTTATAAAAATACCCCCATTACTACTACCCAAACACGCCTCCCAGATGACACCACACTTGTGGTAACCTTTGCAAACCTCCCCTCGCACCTTCCTCCTAAAACACTTTATGAGGAGTTGATGTCAGGGTTGTCCACATATGGTGAAACCCCTATACTCTAATTTATTGTCCCAAGTGGTGCTGAACGCCTTGTGGCACCGCGTATAATGGCCACCATTACCCCCACCAAGTTGAACATGGCTCAGAATATCCCACTGCGTGCATATATCCCATCTGCATCTGGCCATTTCTTTTAGGCCCGCACCAACAATGGTCGCACAATTTTTCCCCCTTTGCTATGAATTGGACCACACCATAAAGGCATGTCAATATAATTCACACCCTATGAACACGGCATCTTTACCCATGAGGCCACACCAAAAGTGTTTGAATGGGGATTTTGGCTGCACCCACCCTCACAGGCTATGAGCTCAAATAAGAAACAAAATCTAGCACCTCAAGCCCAAACTAGCCAATGAACACCCATGCCAACCAATTGGGAGCAGGATTGGACCCATGTTCAATCCAGAAGATCTCCCACCCCAAAACCTACCCAACTAAAATCATCTAACACCCAATCTTCCCAAATCAACCAAAATCCCTGGAAATTATTGGATGTAGTAACAAATTGGGTGAAATTGTCCCACCACCGAGCTACCCAAATGATTTTAACCCTTATCTGAATTCAGACTTTGAAAGCCTCAGCCCCAACCAACTGATATGTCCACAAACCCATAGCCTTAGCCAATGTGACCACCATCTTGCCGCATCCAAGGTGGCCAATCCCAAATCACTCCTTACTCTAAAATGTGTACAAAATCCATCGCAGAATTTAAAAAAGGGCTGCACCACCCATTGCTCCCCTCTGATTTTCCTCCTACCACAAAGGAGGAAATCTAACAACTATATGAAACTTCGACCATTACTTCCAAGTATGTCGCTTAATTGTCAGAATTTTCCTCATCCACATGCACCACAAGATCCAATACTGCAAAATTGGAATAATTTCTTGACATTAGCATCCAGGCTGAACACCATGTTGCTGAACTTATAGAGGCTTTAATCCAGGCCAAATTGTTGATCAAAACAATTATATACTTCACCTCAACCTCATCCCGCGGATGTCCCAACCTCCCTGCTCTCAGCAAAGAACTGCCTCTACAATGTTGAGCCTGATGATGACCTGCCTAATCCCCCTCCCCTCCTCTATGATTTGATAAGCAGCTCGCCGCTGTGCCACCTGGTAGGTTATTTTCTTATTTCTTTTTGTGTTTTACTGCCTGAAAAGGGCTGTAAATTATGTTGTAGGCTTTAGTCAGTTTAGTTTTGGAGTATTAATTTTCAGTATTTCCCGTCTCCTGGTCAGCTTGCCACGGAAAATGGAAAATATTAAGTCCAAAGATATATTTAGCGATTAACTCCTCTATTAAATCCATTAATTATATTTTGACACCTATTAAGCCTTACTCTTATTGGCACCTAATGGCAGATGATAGAAACTACTTACCTGTGTTACCATTTTTGATCTCAATTCAGCCTTTATAAATGATTCTTAATCTACTTCAACTCTATACCTGGACTGTTTTATTGCTACTTATATCCTTGACGCTGCTTCCACCCCCTCATGTGGTATTCACCTATCACTCATCATTGTACTGATTTTACCTTGTTACGTTAAATAGTAACAACCTCAATATACATAAAATACTTCCTATTCTTGTATCTCTATATATAGTAAATGTCATTTAGCTCCTATCCGTAGTTTTATACCAGGAGATAAGAAAGAGATCATGAGAATCTTAAGCATAGATCTATTTATACCAAAGATTATTTAGATTTTTGCATAGTCTTTCTATACAGTAAGCTAAGAAGTTGGACCGGCTAACTGTTGACCTGTGCACATATCATGTAAAGGGACCTCTTGCAATAGGTAGTATAAGGTTTAGATACATTTTCTTAACCCTTTCGTTCCAGGCCGCTTGTTGACTTCTGGTGATGGCTGACACTATAGGGATGATTTTATTGAGTTCTAAAATTTGGTAATAAATCACATTTCTCTCCTGCCTTGGGACAAAAATTGGATGATAACTGGCAGCAAAGCGTCCCCCTTATACTGCCAAGGCTCTTTTCCCTGGCTTTCATCATTTCAAAAGGTCATGAGGTTCACCCCAGAATGTCATTTAGGGAAGGAGGCCAAATAATGCCCCTTAGATATAAAGATCCAACAAGTTATTTTAGCTATGTTGCAGCGATTTCCTTAGTTCACTTAATGGGGAGAGAAACTCTCCATGGTCCCTCTGCCTTAATTACCTTGTGGAGGCAGTTGGTTTGCGCTTACACATATGCTAGCCAAAAAGTAACTTTGCACCTTGAGATGAATGGGATTTTTTCATATAGCCATGAAACAGTTAGGCAGGGGGTCCAGGTAAGGGCCCACAAACAGTAGAGTGTGGCGGTGTATAAATCATTAGTCCATTGGTTTGAAGAACGGTTGTTGATATAGCCTTGAAAGATGACAAAGATGAAACTAATACTTAGGAGTACTGTCTGTCTGCCGGAGAGTGTATACAGAGAGGCATTAACTCTGTTGAAGTCTGAGGTATAATCCATAAACTGTTCTTAATATAGTTTGCCTTCCAAAATCTCAATAATTGATTTAAAGAATTTAAAATACTTTTTCTATTTTTTAGGTTTCTATTTTATATATTAGAAGATAAAGTTTCCTTAAGCACCTCCATCAGTTTGTAATTATACTATAAAACTGGGGATACAGCAGAACTTTTTTCTGTGGAATCAATGAGATTAAGCTATCTGTGGGCTCGCCCTGAGAATCTCAGCCTTTAATATCCTCATCTGGGCCCATTCTAGGCTGTCCGTTGAGTACCACAGACTTTACAGAAAGTATCCACATTTTTTATGCTTCAAGAATAAGTCAAAGCTTGGCGTTTTTGTTTCATCCTTATCACATTTTTTATATCAATTTTGATTAATTTTTTTGGTGCCTTCTGATTTGCTGTGCTGCCATTTTGCTTTATTCTCCTTAATCCTTCTTTTAGCATATGTTGGGTTGGCAGCTCCTGTTTTGCTGAGCTTCAATTTGCCAAGGTTCTCAACATTCTCACATCACAGAGATTTTGGTGGCGGCCTCTGATTTGCTGTTCCACCGTTTCACTTTGCCATCAACATTCATATGCTCATCAGATTTCGAGTTGGAGACCTTTGATTGGCAATCACCATTTCTTCTGGGCCTTGCCACTGCGCTCTTACGTTTATCAGTTTTTCAGCATCTGATTCGTCAGAATGCCATTTTTGAGAGTCATTTTACTCATGCCTTATAATTTTAATATTATTCTTATTACTATTAATAATAGCCTCAATTTTCGCCATAGGAGAGATCAGGGCTATGTGCAGTCAGGAAGAGCCTTGACTGTCATACCACCCCACCCTCCAAAGGGGGAGCCCCTACGCCCCCAGTATTCCTCAATCTTCTGGAGACAATTAGTACAATAAGCAACTTTCTTCCAGGAGGTTTCCTCTATCAGGTAGCTGACCCATTTAAATTAGGTACCATTGCTTTCTGCGGGATACCTTGGTATCTAGGACCTCCTCTACCTCATACTCTGCCTCTCCTGGGTTGTTCAACTAGACCAGCTCCAGCATTTCTGGTATGGGACCTTCAATTTTCTAAGCTGAGATACATGTAGAACCAGATGCGCGCATGATCCTTCCAGGAATTCTAGTTCATAAACCACTTCATTCACCTGTCAGATGATCTTGTATGGCCCTAAGTTAATGGGTCCAAACTTCCAACAATGCCCAGGGAACAAGTAGTGTTTGGAGCTGAGCATCACATAATCCTCATCTATGAGGGGCGGAGCTCAGAGAAATGCACATCCGCCTTCCTCTTCTATGCATCCACAGCCTTCTCCAGGTTAAACTTCAGCATCTTTAGATTCTTTTTCATTCCGGTCACTAGAATCATCTGCCACAGGGTTCATTCTCCCAGTATGGCCCTCCATCATCTATGGATGGTACCCATGGTTCATGTAAAAGTGGGACATGCCCATTAGTGAGTGTTCCAGGTTATTGTACAAAACTGTGCAATTCTAGGCCAGTTGATCCATTGATCTTGTTGTGTGATGAGATAGCATTGTAGGTACTTCTTGAGGGTCTGATTGACCCTCTTCATCTGGCCGTCAGATTGGGGATAATACATGATAGAGCAACATGGTCTAATCTTCAGATTTTCTAAGAGGTGGTCCAAGAACCTAGAGATAAATTGTAGACACCTTTCTGAGGTAATCTCATCTGGGAGTCTGTGTCAGGAGAAGACCTCCCTTATAAATATTCCCACCATGTCCTTTGCCGTGACATTGGAGGTGCACAGGAAAACTCCATGTACTTTGTTAGTTGGTCTATTACCACCATGACCGCGTCATAACCCTCCAATTTTGGGAGCCCAGTAATAAAATCCACATAGAGTGATGTCCACGACATTTGTGCAATATACAAGGATTTCAACTTCCCCAAGGGTTTGCTTCATGTGGGTTTTGATTGGGCACAGGTAAGGCAGCATGCAGAATATCCTCTTAATGTTCCCGCTAAACCCATCCAGGAGTAGTTCTGGCGTATCAATCTGATATTTTTCAATGCCAGGGTGTCCCGCCAGAGTGTGGTCATGATGAAATTCCATGACCTCGGTTTGGAGCTGGAGCATCAGGACCCATAGGCAGTCTTTGTGCAGGATGAGGCCTCCCTCCTTCCTGTAAGTCTTGTGGCTGTCACTGGGATCCCCTATCTATCTTCCTTCTAACATTGTCCCCGATTTTGGCGCATCATCGGGCTATCTGAATCCTCTTTATAAAGTTGAAATGATCTTCCAGTATACCCACAAACACCTGGGGAGAGAGCACGGTAGCCTTATTGAATGCATCAAGCTCTTCCTTCACATAAATCAACCTTGGGTCCTAGATAAGTAGTGTCTGGAAGTAAGTTACTCTCCTCATACTTTGATTATTTTGAAGTCATACTATGACAGCTCTAGGAGAGCAGGCTTGTCTCTTATTCATCCTATGAGGGCTTTTGTGGAACTCTAGAGCCCTGTTGTCAGTCCAGATTAAAAACTGATGGTGCTAGTACAACAGATGATGCTGCCACTCATCTAGAGCTGTGACAATCTCCAATATTTTTTTGTAATAAAATGGGTAGTTTGTTTCTGCTGAAAGCATCTTCCTGCTGAAGAAGCATACAGGGTGCTCCAACCATCCTCGCAAGTTTATAAGAGGACTGCCATGATGGCAGAATTGGAGGCTTCCATTTCCACAATAAATTGCCAGTCAGCGCCATGATGTGCTATAACTGGAGCTGTGAAAAGGGCGTTTTTGATGGTCTGTAACGCCGTACCTTCTTTCTCTTCCCAATGAAAAAAATACTTGCCCAGTCATTCAGGTAAGTAGGGTAGCCATCTCTGAGAGTTCCTTGGTGAATCTCCTCAAGAACTTTGCCATCCCTAAGAAGCTGTGAACCCCCGCCTTGACCATTGGTGCTGACCACTTATTCACTATTGTCAGATTGTCTGGTCAGATGACTATTCCCTTCTTTAAATACAACGTTTCCCAGGAAGGATACCGAGCCCTTGTAGATTTTACTTTTAAAGGGCTTCAGATGGAGATTTACCAAATTTAGCGCTCCAAGGACCTTTCTTAACGTCCTCAGTGTGGGTTCTCAGGACTTAATGAACACCAAGTTGTCGTCCATGTATGCAACACAGCATTTTTCAAATTAAGTTGCTGAGCTCATTTTTGGTCTACTGGAAAACTGATAATTCGTTATTGAGTCCAAAGGACATAACCTTATACTCATAAACACCCAGGTGACACTTGAAAGCAATTTATTGTTGGTGCTCAGGTACAACTGGTACTTGGTTGAAGGCGTCCACAAATTTATCTTATAGATTACTTAGCTTCCCATGATCATTTGAGAGATGCTTGCCATCAGTGGGATGAGGTATGGGTCCATTTCAGTTATGGCGTTCTGTCAGTGGTAGTCTATACAGGGGCAGAGCTCCTCAAGCCTTGGTAACCAGGAGTATAAGGGAAGCTACTGGTGATTTAGAAAGAACAACCATACCTTGCTCTAACATGTCACTCTTGTACTTGTTCATGGCTTTCTTCACCCTGGGGTTCATAGGGTAAACTGGGCTTCTTTTACGAATCTCAGCGCCCCCTTTGAACTTAAATGTGAACGTTAAGGGGCCATGTGGACTGCAGGTGGTGGTGATGTTCCTCTGGAACAGGTTTCCATAATCTCTGAACTCTTCCAGTACCTTTTCCATCTCCATCTATAGGTGCACAGAGTTCACACTGGGCCTGTTTCTGAAGAGGTAAACAATTTTAATGTTATCAGCTCCAGGTCCTAAGGGTGGAGCGTCACCCAGCCCTCCTCCAAGTTAAAGTGCAGGGTACTTGTACCACCACATACCCAAAGATTATGGGGTGGGTCATGTTCTGTATATTGCTAAAGGTTTCCCAGAAATGGTGTGGTCCCTGCTGTTAGCTTTAACATCAGCTCAATCTCTGTAAGTCCAGGGGAACGTCCCCTGTGCATGGATTGGGCAATTTTCCCATTTCCAAATAAAGGGTCTGAAGAGGGTGGCTGTACCCCTCATCACCCAGGGTGACCTCACCCACGTGGTAGATGAGCGCTAGGTAGCAGAACTTCCTCTAAAGATTCCTTCCTCGGTACCCTCGCTCACCTCTGCCAAACTTTCCCTCTTAATTGAGTAAATCTGCGCCAAGATTACCAAATCAAAGACAAAAGGTCTGAAATTGATGGGAATAAAGCCTGACGATCAGAAAACTAATACTCAAAAAGGGACAAGTATCAAATTATCAGCCAGAATCTCTGACAGTTTAAAACCCATCCAGCAGTATGAATACCAAAGCCAAATACCCCTTGAAATTATTGTGGATGATCCCCAATAAGCAGACGATATCTTCAGGAACTATCACAGACATTTTGAAGCCCATATATAATGAATTGGGAGTTGTGGTCAATGTAACTCATTTGAGTGAACAAACGCCCCAGCGATCAGGCACAGGCAGGTTGGGCATCCCAAACCCATTTCCAACTAATTGGGACTGCCCCTATGTGGGGTGGCCCTAGGGAATTCCTGTTGCTTGTCAGGCCAGACAAAGTCATACCAACTGTCAAAGATGCAGTCAAGCCTTGGTACAGGCATTTTCGGTTGAACCAATAGTGACTCTGCCAGCTGCTGAATCCTTTGATGTAGGTTCTAGTTAAAATTATTTTCCCCCCTCCCCCAAAAATTCGCCAGTTTAGGTCAAATTTAAGGACCCCAATCCCAGCTTGGACTTACTACCAGATCAAACACTATTTAACTAGTTGCATTGCACTGAGGAAATTGTTGGTCAAATCTATTTATTTTCCTAATCAATAAATTCCCGCTTAAAATACTTTTTTATTTTATTAAAATCCTTCTTGCTGAAGTCCAATGGCACTAACCTGGTGGCCTATTTGTCCCTACATCAATGGGCTTTTCAGTTTTGATGATTACCATCACTCCCACCCTAGTCAACTGGATTCAAAATCAAGAAACTTCCGGCAATTTAAACCCATTATTGAAACTATCCGCTACCATTATACTGGGATCCTGTGGCTTTATATAAACCATTTTCAAGCAAGGATCTGCCCCCTTGTCTCTATGTTAGCAATGAACCCACCACCAGCAACCCTGTAAAAGCCAATCCAGTGGTACAATCCCCTGCAGCAAGACCCTCAGTGTCTGGGTTTTTTCCATTTGGTTCATTATTAGATTCCTTTTCACGCTCATTCTACATCTACAAGTCCTTATGACCTAATTTGCAGCTCCATACAACATCATACAAGTGGCAATGCTACTGGCATTCTGGCTTGCTTTTTGGGTGCTCACGCATCCTGACTGGCAGGCAGGTCTAAACTTCTTCTGCCGTTTTCCTGACATAATCGACCAACCATTGTTTCATGCCATTTCCACCCTTCTCTTTGAGTTGGGCGCTGCAGTGGTTACCCTTTACCAAATGAACATGTAGTCAGTGGTCTGCTTTCTGTTGTTCATTTGGTCACTCGCCAATTTTGTGTGTAGTATCAGTTATACCTCGGATAAACTCCCTCAGGGCAGCAGAGCCCCGTGAATAACTACTCTTCCCCCACCTAATATTCTAGAGGAAATTAGTTTGTTCCCTCCTGAGATTTTGTCAATCAAGTTCTTGGAGCCCTTGCTGAGGTGAAAATGAATTCTACTATTGTCCTTAATAATGCTGCTGTGCTATCCCATGCCCAACAAGGGGTCGCCCTTTTAGATGCGGTAGAAGGGGATGACCATCAGTGGGTACAAGGTCTTCTGTATTCTGCTTTTCAAGTGGGAGATTCTACCTCGCTGGTCGCAGTAGTATTAACTGCTTTAAATTCTCCTGTGTCGCGTTCAGACCATTTATTCCAATTGCTTCCTACTATGTCCAAAGCCCCAGCTTGGCTTCTTTAATCACAACCTTCTGTGAACAGGCTCCCACACTTGATTTATCTAATGATATGCTCCAAGCAATCTTTATATCGGTGCTGGATTCTAGCTCTGCCCATCACAAAGTTTGGTCCACCCCTATGGGACGGTAGATCAAATATGTAAAGCTGTGACCACTATAAACGCCTCCCTCTCCATGATCCCTGCTATCAAGGGGAGATTATATGTTTGGACTACCTAACGATGACTTTGATTCAGCTCTTACCATTGAACCAGTATTGGTCCTGGCCTCAGAGCCTGTCAATACTCCTGCATCTGAGTCGTGTTATCCTGGTTCACTTATTAATGAATCAGTAAAAGCCCAGATTGTAGAAGCTGGTTCTCAAGCCCTTTCTCTTCCCAACTTTACTCCTGAAAAAGTTCCCCCGACCTTCCCCTGATTTACTTGCCATTTCTTCAGTTGCAGCAGAAATGACCAAATTACCAATAAACAAAACTTCGCTTATTTATTATTGACTATGAAGATTAGTATCAAGTCTCACCACATCTCTTTTGAGGCTTTGGTGGATACCAGAGATGCAGGTAATTTTATGAGCGTTGAGTTAGCCCAACAATTGGAGCTGGACCTCGACGTAGATCCTTCAGTGATTGTTGCTTCTTCAGCCTCCCAAACATCATATATACTCTGACAGCCAGTACCTTTCCTGGTACATTAGTTTAACTTTTGTGATTGGTTCTCCACAATGCCAAATTTGGTATTTCCTGTAATCTTGAGGGTCAGATGGTAACGATGACAACATGTTAGAATCCACTTGGAGTCAAATATGTTGTCATTTGTTAATGATCAAATGGAGGGGGAATTTCCTTTAGTCAATATTTTTAAAAAAACTTAAGGTCGTAGATCCATCACCTATCTCATTTCTCCTGAGGGCCTTCTGTCTGATTTTCCTGAATAATTAATGCGCTATCAAAGTATCTTTGATTTTAAGTAGGTGGACCGTCTTCCTTCTCACACTAAATTTGACTTAGGATTCCATACAATGGTACAGTTGGTGAATATCAACTGTCCCTTGTATCTCACACAGCTTATGAGAAGGTTGCGCTTAACACCTGGTTAGACGATATGCCTAAGAAAGGGTGATTGTTAAAAAAACATCACCGACGTGTCTCCCATCACTTTTGCCAAAAAGCAAATGGTTCCCTCCGTCCCTGCGTGGATTATTGACACTTAAACAAAGATACAGTACATGATCTCTACCCTTTGCCCCTAAAGCACACTATCAGTCAAGCAATTGCTAAATCTCATGTGTTCTTCAAGCTGGATCTCGTTAATGCTTTCAACTAAATTTTGGTGATAGAAGGGCAAGATTGGCTTACCATGATCCAAACAAAACGAGGTATTTTCAATTCCATGTAATGCCCTTCAGGTGAAGAATGCTCCATCCACATTCCAAAGAATGATCTATAATGTGCTTGGCGACCTCCAATTCACTTGAGTGGTCACATATATTGATGCCTTTTTTGTTCACTACCCAACCCTCAAACAACATGCAGAAGACTTAGAAATGGTAGTGGTCGTTTTGCATAAGGCGGACCTATTCATTAAGCCTTCAAAATGTGAGTTCTATAAGGAGGAAGCTACCTTTCTCGGGAACCTTGTCCTCAAGGATGGTTATGCAATTCCTCTAACAAGTTGGATGCCATTTGCGAATGGCCAACTCCAACAACCCAGAAACAATTATGAAGTTTCTTGGGCACCATTTTTTTCCTGTAGAAATTTTCCCTGGCCCTTTCTCAGTTAGCTGCTCTGCTTCACCCCCTCATGGGTAAGAATGTGCCTTTTTGTTGGATAACCAAGCGCCAGCAGGCGTTTGAGTCAATTAAAGAAGTGTTCTTATCTCCCCCCATCATAAAACACATGGATCCCTCCAAACCACATATTGTTGCCTGCGATGCCTCATCTGTGGCAGTGGGTACAATTCTGCTTCAGGATCACAATGTCTTAGAACATCCGGTCGCCTACTTTTCCCAGAAATTTTATGCTACTGAGCATTCATGGGCCATCTACAATAAGGAATTGGTAGCCATAGCATGGGCGTTGACTCATTGGCGGTATCTGTTACAGGGTGCCCAGAATGAGTTAACTGTGCTATGGGTCACCAAGCTCTTTTGTATTTCCACAAACCACAGAAATTGGCACATCAGCAAGCTCGTACCTATTGGGATTTGTGAAGTTTCAATTTTAAATATACATTCATGAAAGACGCACCAAACGTGCTCCCTGATTTTCTTAGACGCAACCTGACCTACTATCCTTTGGACTCAGATGAAGTGGACCTTGTTACCATGATTCCCTCTACTCAAATCTTGTCTATTGTTCCTACAGTGGTCTCATCAATCGCCTTTGCTCCTGACGCTCCTTTTATTTCTAAAGGTTTTAGCATCTAAATGATCTGCATTGAAGGAGTGGAGTTAATTGATCAATTTTTATTCAAACCCACAGCATTCCCTATATTCCTTAGTGGAGGGTCCCATCTTTTTTGGTCGCAGGTTTGGGTTCCTCCTCTCTTTAGAGCCGAGGTGTTTTAAGCGCATCACAATCCTCCCACAATCAACCATCCAGGCAATAAGAAATGTATCAATTTGATCAAGTGGACTTATAATTGGGAAGGTTTAACAAAAGAAGTTTCAGCCTGGATTGCTGATTGCTTTACTTGTGCATGGGCCAAGTTGGACCGTTCAGGAAGAAATGGCCTCTTCAATCCTTTGCAACAGGCAGAGGGTCCATGGACATCGATGTCTGTGGATTTTATTGTCAAACTTCCCTGTTCTAATGGGTTTACAGCGGTGATGGTGATCAATCTTTGTACCAAATTTCCCCAATTTATTCCCTGTGTTTCCATGATTACATCATAAAAAAACTGCTTGTCTCTTTGTGAGCTTTATTTTTAATGTTTGGTCTTCTGTAGGAGATCATCAGCGACCATGGTTCACAGTTCACATCGTGGTAATGGATTGAACTCTTATCCATTTTAAAGTTTTCTCTCATCATTCCACAGCGTATCACCCCCAGTCCAATGGACAAACTGAGAGAATTAACCAAATCTTAGAACAGTACCTGCACTGCTATGCTGCAGCTGCACAGGATACCTGGGCTAATGACCTTCCCCTCACTTAAACTGCCTACAACAACGTGATTCACGCTTCTACAGGGGTTTCTCCTTATGAAGCGACGCCAGGGTATATTCCCTCATTTTTGGTTGGTCCCTGCTTGCATACCATGGTCCCAGCTGCCGAAAATCATGTTGAGCATATTTGGTCTACTCAGTCCTTAGTGCGGGAACATCTCACTAAAGCTATCAATGATTACAAATGGTTTGTGAATTTAAAATGGATTCCTGGCCACAACGTAATGGTCAGTCATATATCATGCTCGATATGCGCTATTTGACAATTCAAGTACCCTCCAGGAAGTTCACAAGTAAGCGTTTGGGTCCCCACTTGGTGGAAGAAGACTTGGCCATTGGTGCTTTCCGGTTAAAGTTACCATCTCACTGGAAACAGAACCCCATCTTTCACGTTTCTCAGTTGTCCTCATTTAAGGGGACTGTTCCTGCAGACCCAGAGCCAAATGTATTCAAAGATGTGGAGGAGGCTGAGGTGGAAAACATCTTAGCATCCCACAAATCTAGAAGTTCATTTCAGTATCTCGTTGCCTGGAAAGTCTATACAGCCTATGAGAACAGTTGGGTTAAGGCCCATGATTGCGCTAACTTCATGGAACTGGTCAAGGCGTTTCATGAGTCCCATCCTGACGCTCCCCGCCCCCCTCAAGAAAAAGGGCTTTATTGGTAGTTAAGTTGCTTAAGGCTCACAAAAATGTAGCCCTCACGCAGTTTCCTGGCGGTGGCGCCACTCCTTTGGAAAAAGGAAAGGGTAATAAAGTCTAGGGGAACGTCCCCAGTGTTTGGATTAGGCGATTTTCCCAATTCTAAATAAAAAGGGTCCAAAGAGGGCGACTGTACCCCTTGTCGCCCAAAGCGACCTCACCCACATAGTAGATATGTGCTGGATAACAGCACTTCCGCTAAAGATTCCTTCCCCAGTACCTGCGCTCACCTCTGCAAAACTTTTCTGCCAAATTGAAGAAATATGTGCTGAGATTACCAAATCGAAGACAAAAGGTCCAAAACTGATGGGAATAGATCTTGACGATTAGAAAACTAATAGTCAAAAAGGGACAAGGATTGAATTATTGGCCAGAATTGTTGACAGTTTCAACTCAGCCAGCTGTATGATTGCCAATGCCAAACACCCCTCGAAATAGTTAGGGATGATTCCCAATGAGCAGATGGTATCTTTAAAATCTATCAAAAGACAATTCAAGCCCCTATCTAATGAATTGGGAGTTGCAGTTGATATAAATCATTTGGCCAAACAAATTCCCCAGCGACCTGCATGGGCAGGTTGGGCATCCTGAATACGTTTCCAACTGATTGGGACTGCCCCTATGTGGTGGTGGCCCTGGGGTTATCCCATTGCTTGTCAGGCCAGATGCCATCATGCCAACTGATGAAAATGCAGTTGAGCTTTAGTCCAGGCGTTTGTGGTTGAACTGATAATGACTCGGCCTGCTGCCAAATCCTTTGATGTAGGTTCTAGTTAAATTATTTCCACCCTTCCCCAAAAATTCGCCATTTTAGGTCCAATTTAAGGGCCCCAATCCTGGCTTGGACCTACTACCAGATCAAACACTATTTAATCAGTTGCATCGCACTGAGGAAATTGTTGGTCAATTCTATTTATTTTTCCTTTTCCAATAAATTCCCAATAAAACCCAATTTCTTTATTTTATTCAAATCCTTCTTGCTGAAGTTCTGATGGCATTAACCTGGTGGCATATTGGCCCCTACACCAGATGGGCATTACCAGTTTTAATGATTACCATCACTCCCACCCTAATCAACTGGATTCAACGTGCAAGAAACTTCCAGCAATTTAAACCCATTATTAAAACTATCCGCTACCATTATACTGGGATCCTGTGGCCTTATATAAACCATTTTCAAGCAAGGATCTGCCCCTTGTCTCTATGTTAGTAATGATTTCACCCACCAGCAACCCTGTAGAAGCCAACCCAGTGGTACAATATCCTGCAGCAAGACCCTCAGTGTCTGGGTTTGTTTCCATTTGAGTTTTTTCAGGTTCATTTTCATGCTCATTCTACTTCAACGAGTCATTATGACCCAATTTGCAGCTCCATACAACATCATACAAGTGGCAATGCCACTGGCATTCTGCCTTACTTTTTGGGCACTCACACATCCCAACTGGCAGGATGGTCTAAACTTTTTCTGCCATTTTCCTGACAATCTCACCATTCTGACAACTTGGTGGTTCTGCAAGAGTTATAATATCCTTTTTCCACATTGGTACTTTCAGATTTATAGCTAATTCTATGTCCAAGTAGTTTTCTTCAACCATCATGTTTACTAGCACCCACAACTTCTCAATCTCAACTCTTTTCCCTTTCTTCTTATGCTTCAGAGAAAATGGAACAAACAGATAAGAAGAACTGTTTTATTTTTGCGCGAAGAGATGCAAGTGGGAGTTGGGCAGATATATTATGCAGGGGCATCCAAGTCACTGGAGGTTGCCTGCACTGGGGCCACAGGGCGTGAAGCAGGTTCACCAGTGGTTACCTGCTCCTGTTGTCCTGCATGGTTGGAGACAGGCTCTGACTCTAAATAAAGTCCTTGGGATCTTCCATGGTTCCTGGGAACGTGGGTGCTGGCTTGGGCCAGGGCGTACTGGCTTTCCACCTGGGAGGCAACTGTGACTTCCTCTTCCAAGGTCGCGCCCATGTGGATGGCAGCTATAAAAGTGAGGATATCTAGTTATAGGTTCTGTCATAACATCAATGCGATCTTAGAGGAGGTCACTTGTGTAGCTTTCGCTATAGGCAATAACAGCTGAGCTTAATCCATTACAGCTATTCTTTCTTGGCTGAAGGACAAGAGCGCTAACCAGACAGCATCCTAAGAGTCATTTGGGGGTGGCGGCTCTTTTGACAGCTGTAAGCATTCATCCAGTGAGGTTAAAGAGCAGGCTGAGTTTCCAAGAGGATGGTGTGCCAGATGGACAGGCTCTTCAAAAGGTCGGCTGTCACCTGGGTGATTTTTGGGGATGCCACCATGGTTCCCCAGAGGCCGTGGTGAGACAGGCTTGCAATCTGACATGGGAGAGTATTCTGTGCATCACACTTAACTCTTCCAGGGTCATTGCTTGTCTAAACTCAGATTCGGTGTCAAAATGTTTCACATAAGCAGCAGGGTTCCCTCAGGATTGGAAGAGGTGAGCGGCTTCCCTCAGCAAGAACAGGATAGAAAAGATGATCATCAGTAAAGTGGTTGTGTGCACATAGCATGCAGGTAGGGCTCTCTCATAAGGCACCTCATCCCAGAAAACGAAGATGATATTAAATGAACTTTTTCTATTGTGACAAATGTGATTTTTCCACATAACCACAAAATAGTTAGGCAGGAGGGCTCAGATAAGGGCCCATAAGCAGGAGAGTGCGGCAGTGGTTATATCCTCAGTCCATTAGCTTAACAAACAGTTGTTAATATAGCCTTGAAAGATGGTAAGGATGATACTAATTCTAAGTAGTAATGTCTGGTTTCCGGAGAGGGAGTACAGAGAGGTGACAGCTCTGTTGAAGTCTGATGTAAAATCCATAATATGTTCTAAATTCAGAATGCCTTCCAAGATCTCATTAACAATTTGAAGATTTTTAAATAAATGTTTTATTTTTGAGTTTTTTATTTTATATATAATAAAAGATGAAGTTTTTTTAAGCAACTTCATCAATTTATATTTATACTATAAAACTGGGGATATGGTAGAACTTGTTCTCTTGGAGTCTGTGGGCTGTGGACTATCTACAGTCTTGACTCAAGAATCTTATCCTGACAATATTCTTGTCTATGCCTGTTCTAGACCATCCGCTGAGTACCTCAGACATTATGAAACTTTTCTTCATTTATCTTTGCACTTTGAAGATAAATCCTGGATCAGCATTTTATTCATCTTTATAGAAACTTTAATATTAATTTTAATTAATTCTTTTTTGGTAGTTATTAATTCGTTGGACTGCCATTTTGCTCACTCACAATATTCACTCTTTTGGCGTAATTTTGATTGGCAGCTCCTGATTTTTGAGCTGCAATTTGCCATGGTTCTTGACATTCTCTCATCATAGCAAATTTGGGTTAGTGGCCTCTGATTCGCTGTGCCACCATTTCTCTTGGCCATCAACATTCTCACACTTAGTGGATTTTGAGTTGGCGGCCTCTGATCACTGTGCCACTGTTTCCCTTTGCCATTGACATTCACACACTCAGCATATTTTGAGGTGGACTCTTTTGATTGGCCCAATCACCGTTTTAGCTGGGCCTTACACCTCCACTCTCAAGTTTATTATAGATTGTCAGCATCTTATTCATCAGGGTGCCATTTTGAGAGTCGTTGCCCTAATACACTATAATTTTATTAATTATTAATAGTATAATTAGTCTCAATCTCTGCTATAGGGAAGATAAGATCTATGTGGCGGTCAGACAGTTCCTTGACCATCACACACCTCTTCAGGTATTCAATGGTTGGGTTGTACTTAAATCCTTCATGAGTGCCATAAGCAAGGAGCGATTTAAGTCCATATATTTCTTAGTGGCATTTAAAGCGCTATTTAACATTGAAGTGTATCATGGTCTTAGCTCCCAGCAATATCTGGGCTTTGTGGTATGATTGGTAAGCAAACTCTGTGATGGTATTATTCTTCTCAAACTGAATGTTCATGAATTCAGCCTTCTGAGTAGCCATGCATTTGGGACTCCCAAACTCCCGCAAAACTTTGTTTTTGATATCTGCAAAGGTCCAGTGTTCCTTGGGTAATTAGGGCATGATCAGATCCTGAATCTGGTAATCTAAACAGTTAAACCTAGATACGTTTTTAAAATAATCATCAGCTCAGTGCATGGCATTTTGAACATCTTCAAGACCAACTGCACATTCTTATGCTTGCTAATTTAGGAAGATTAACCAAATTAAATTTTCTGCAATCCTGGATAATAGTATAAGGCCCTTGGCTTCAGCTATCATGCTGAACAGGGGTGTACATTCCTTTAGGACTAAAAAGGGTTCAAACCCCAAGGTCTTTCCCCTCACCCAAATCTCAGACCTTTACACACCCTGGATGAGAGATGGGTGTCCGCCGCCCCTCCCTATTTGCCCCATACCTTTTCCCCATCCACCCCTCAGCCCAAACCCATTCAAACTTCATAATCTTCAGATTTTGCATAAAAATTAAACAACTTTGTGCTGATTTAAGTAATCTCAAGAAGCTCGCCACCATGGTTCCCAGTTCCAGTCTTCAACAAGAGACTCAAGCAGAAGTCAACCTTAGTGGGGACAACTTACCTAGTAAGCTAAAATCAATCAAAAAAGTTGAAATAAAAAGGCCAAAAGTGGGGATTAAAACTGACATTCATTCTGAACTTGAGAAGGCGGATTCAGGATTTTTTTAATCAGAAAAACGGCCCAAGTATAGCTTGGAACCATTGGCTGATATTGTCAAGTTGAAATTGGGATTGAAACCATTAAAGTAACAAATCAAGGTCAAAATTGCTCCCCACTATCACAGCTCAGCTTAGTGGCTTACCTTCCCCCATCCAAGCTTTAAACCCAACATCCTACCTTAGGAAGGGTGTTGGGTTATTTATTTGAATTCTCCCTATTAAAAACCATATCCTCAAATGTTCTTTTGCTATTTAATTTGCCAAAACTCATATTTAAATCCGCGAGGTTGTTGTTTCCAAAGTGAACAACACCCAAGGGTCACATATAACGGCCTCAATGATAGAGGAACCCTTAGGTGCTAGTGCAAACCTACTTGTAGGAAGCTGTAACACCCTAATGATAAGAACTCTTCCCCATCTCCCTCACCTAATCCTGATGGTGCTCAGCTGAGTAGTATGTCCCTACGGTTGTGGCTGCTAAAGCAGCAGCATTCTGAGGCCATTTTCCTCTAAGCATGTTGCCATCCTAACAAGTAGCTTCCTGATCTGTAAGTCAGTAATGTTGCACTATCCTAAGGTCCTGGACTATTAGCTTGATGTTGACTTATTCTGGGAGTGGGGCTCTCCACAGAAGAAGGCAAGGCAGATAACAAGGTAGGTACTGAACGAGTAGGTTGGTGCATGGTCTCTTGGGTAGCCTCCTCTTCCAATAGTTCCTCTCTGATTAGCTCTGATTGAGTTGGGAGTATAAGTTGACAAGTGCATTGAATTCTACCATCCTGAAATTTGACTTCAATTTATCATTAATGAGTAATTTAGTTCTCTTTCTCCCTAAGACACTGTTGCATGAATTATCATAGCTCTGAAAAATCACTACATACTTCATTAATGCTAGTGCGCAGTTATTCCAATTAACTTTATGAGCAGCTTCTTAAGTACAAAGTTTGCAGACTTGATGATATAGCTAATTGTTTAATTGAAGGAGATTAACGCTGTCTTGTTATAGTTTTAAAACCGCCCTCTCAATTCTTTAATGTCCTGCTGCATATCTGCTTGTCAACATCTGATATGATGGAGCACCGACTGGGTGTATGTAGTGGTCTTTATGTCACTCCTTAAGTGCTGTGCAGCATTTCCATTTCATGTCAGTGTATTGATTGAGCTCCTCAACTGCCTCAGCATTTTGGCCATATCACATGGAGTAACTTAAGTATAGTCAACTTCCTCTCTAGGCTGAGTCATGCCTTGAATCCATTCATTAATGATACACAATTATTAATGGTCTGATATTTAGAATCAGCATGTTCCAGTTTAGTTTATTAATAAATTTACTCAGTTGTTGCATAATCTGCACAATAAGGTTGTAGTTGTCATAAATGGCCTGATGAACCGTTTGGAAACTAGTTTTAAGCTGCCTATTCAGGTCCTGGAACGCTTCCAAGTCTTGCTGGTATCTATTAATCACATCCATAATTATGATGTGGTGGTGAAATTTGTCAATTGGGAATTCTGCACCGTGGGTTGAAGATACTCAGCAAGATATGCCAGATCTGAGCTAAACTATTAGCTTGCTGTATTAATTTAAGATGACTCAAAGATTGAATGTTTTCATATTGCTAAATTGATTGGTCATGGTTCTGCTGATGTTAAAGTAAGGCGGATACTAGATAAAATTGTTTATGGCCAAAGAGCCAGAATCCCCAAAGTAACATTCATCTAATCTGTCTCAACTGATCCCCAGTATATGTATAGATCTTTAAATTTTTAAACCAAGGGAATATAAAAGTTCAACTTTATCCAGCGTCATTCAACTAGGAGTGAGAGGGTAACATAGAAAATGAAGCTCAATTTTTCTCATCATCATCACCTTCCTGAGTTGGATCAATTGTGAGGTTTAAATTATATTCTTTTGCTACTAAAACCCTAATAGTGAGCTCCAATTGTGTAACGAGAGGTCCTTTTTATGTGCTACTTGCACTTGTTATTGTTGCCTGATCCAACTCTAGCTCTACCATATATCATGACTACATGGTAAAGTCCTTAATCCTTTAGTATAGGTAAGACTACGCTAAAAATCTACACAAATAAATGACAAAGTTTGGACACTTAAAGAGATCCTTTATTTAGAATTAGGCAATAATATCTATAGTCAAGCGTCAGAAAATTACCAGATCATTCCTACCATAGTTTCTAATATCAGGGTTGATATTAGTTGGGACCAGCAGACTGATTGACTACCTGTTTTTGTTTTTATTAATGATAAAATACCAATTTGTGCTCCCCATTAGGTTGGTTCAAGCTATATCAAAGAATCTGTCAGATCTGGAAAGTATCAGGGACAATCCTCAATAGCAAATTGTTGTTATTTTGATACCATCAATTTATGCTGAGGATGATTGAAAAATTTTATATTGAACAATTATTAGTAATTCAATACCGGTGACTGTAGCTGAGGATGTCAACATTTATATTATTAATTCATATTTATGGTAGATTGCCAATTTGATGTCAAGTTTTTCAGGATTACTGGTGAATAATGCCAAGGATAATCCAATCATATACTATATAGGGATTAGCTGGTGACTTAGGCTGAAGTTAATCGTATTGACAGCGGAATGCAAAGGTTTCTAATAATAGATTGGGCGATAAACATTCTGCCAACTAAGGTTTTTATTACCAGCGACTAAAGGCTGAAGATATTTGATAAATTTATAATAGTAACTTATATATATGATTAATCATTGACTGATGCTGACGATGGATCAGCTTAATAATTGATGTTCAAGTGAGACAAATTAAGAGGGAACAATTGCCAGCGGAATGCTGATGATTGGAAGGGATTTCAGAGATGAATGCCAATGATTGTTGATAGGTGGGCAGCAGATTGCCATAAAACGCCTAAGTATAAATAGTTAAAACTCCCTCCTTAATAAAGATCTCTTTTGCGCCCATCTTTTATGAATTAAAGTAGTGAAAGTGGCTTGGTTGGTAAAGATGGGACTGTAGATGCTCAAGGTAGTTGTTAGGTTAATGCACCTGGAGTGGTTGGTTCTACCAACTACCATACCTTGAAGCTACAAGGAAGCCCCATGGGAACTTGGCCAACAGGCCACCACAATGATGGATTGACAGGCATCAGCCATGAGTGTGAGGTAGACAGGAGTTGGGCCGCCCAGGACTTGGGCTGAGGGCTCGCTGATGCACACCCAAGTGGGGCGTTGAGTGACTATGAGGGTTAAGGAGCAAGGGAGCTGGGCCGCCTACAATGGGGATGGACTCGCTGGTGCACACCCAAGAGGAGTCAACTCACCAAGGTGAAGTTGTTAATCTTCTGGGTTGGTGGGTTGCTTAAGGAATTTTAGTAAAAAGGTACGCCACTGAAGGCAAAACTGCAAGGGCCAGCAGTTCTCATACTGTCTGGCCTGGCAAACTAGCAGAGTCCTGATGTAGCGAATTGCTAATTTACAACATCAAGTCACTTTAAAAAGATTTAACAGAGATCTCATGATGAGGATCATTGACTATTGTACAATGTAATTTTGGGGGGAGTTGAGTTTTCAGAAAAGGGGCTGAATGGGAAGTCATGGGGTCAACTACAATGCAATTTTTAGAGTAAAGTCTAATGCTGGAGTTGGGATTATATTTGACTCCAATCCAAAAGCAAGGAATCAAGTCAACAATATCCAATAGCGTTATTACTGCATCTCAAAAATCTCAGCTTATTAACTGATGGGATATTATATTTTCAAAATATAATGATTTTATAACTAAAGCTTAAATTTAACCAGATATGCCGATGGGAACCATCTATACTGAGTAAGCTATACTTTAGAGAAGTTTCGCATATATTGACAAGCTACAATTGATGTGAACCCTTTAACCTATCAGGCAAACTTGGATATACAACGTAAACTAAGCTAATCGTTTTTATATGGATTTTATTGTTTTTTAAATATTAAATGTATAGCTAACCAATAATTTTAAAGTCCTCACATCTCTAAAAGTTGATTACCAAAAAGCTTTATCTGGAAGCCCAAAGTGGGATATATCATAGATACAATAGTTCTAGATAGGTAAAGGAAGATTTAAACAGTGCTAGGAAAATCTAAAGATAATAGTG
This sequence comes from Massospora cicadina, assembly GCA_022478985.1. Lineage (NCBI taxonomy): Eukaryota > Fungi > Entomophthoromycota > Entomophthoromycetes > Entomophthorales > Entomophthoraceae > Massospora > Massospora cicadina. The sequence continues at coordinate 159,128 of JAKSZP010002770.1, forward strand.
TTATTATCAGTATAAAGTAGCAGGCAAATTATCTGGTCTGTGAGCGCTAACTAAAAAGATAGGTTAGCCTAACGCTTTAAATTAAATTCTTTTTATCTATCTCAAACGCTGGATAAAACTTTGTTAAGCAACCTAGCTCAAGGCTGCAAATACCAATAAACTTTAAGAAACATTGATTACAGGTTAAACTATATACCTTGCCTGACTATCTAAAGGGAACCAAAATAAGTTAAGAGTATTTAAGCTGCTGATGGGCTAGCTGGCCCCATTACTAAGCTTTATATTTTGGCAGAAGGTTTGATTACTAACTCGTTAATGATAAGATAACTGCCTTATTATGGATAGAATATTGAAAGGTTTATGCTACCCTATAAGCAACCCTAGGCTTTTTTTAGAATGGCAGCCCATGGTTAGGGTTTGGACCCAAATCTGGATATACTTGGCTATATATGCAACTAGGACAGAGGTTAACTCCATATTTAGGGCTACTATGAGGTGCTACACCTTCCAAGATGAAACCTGTATATTCCATCAGGTGGCTGGATACCTTTGCTAATATAAGCTATTCATATATATTAAAAGTAAAGTAAAAACGGTATTAGAGTACCTATGAAGCTCTTACAGAGAATTTCAGTGATCCACGCCAATGGGCTAGGCTAAGTTAATACCCACCTGTTAAGTTCTGGTTCTTATCACCAATTGATAGTTCTCAGAATGGTTACCTGCATTGATTCAATATGTGCACAATTCACGTTGGTTGATAGAAGTAGATAATTAATTGATAATAAAATGACTATCATCCATATTTGAATAGACCTCCCATTCTGGTCCAACGTTTGACCTGTATTTTTCCTAAAAATACTCTAGATGTCATTAGTAGGTATTTATACTCTTATCCGCCTAACTTGTTCCCTGCTCAGATCCTAAGTTTATGGCCTTTCCTCTGGGGACACACAATCAGCAGAAATTCCATCCAAGTATAGCTTTTCTATTAAGGATCCTTGATCCTTACTATGTATCCTACTAAAGAGTCCCCATAAAAAGCACACAGCAATAACTTCTTGAAGATGAATAGAACTAAAACCAATACTAAATTCTTCTAAAGAATCTTTTTTATTGTGAACTATCAGGGGAATTTATATAGGGAATTTGCGCCCACCCTCAGTTGGCACCTCAGCAGTGAAATGGCAGCCGTTGCTGTTGAATTACCCTTCATCGTCTCATCAGCAATAATCTTCCCCATCCTTGTTAGCATTCCATCATTGGGCATACTTGAGACCTAAATTGGAAAGAGTCAGAAAACGTGTCCCTAACGTTTTCTACTCAATCCCAGAAAACCAACCATATTTGGTGAGCAACCTGCTTAGGTAATGGGACTTGTTACCCATTAAGGCAGGCTGAAAACCAAATGATCAATTTGCTAGTTGCAGGTGGCATCACTCGCCTCACAACTTGCTCCTTAAATTCTCAATTATTTGGTGATGAACCTGACCAATCTCAATCAATACACCTGATAGTTAATCCTCAATCAACTATAAAATGCCACCAATTTGTCAGCAACTATGACTGAAAAGATCTTAAGCATTCACTTGAATCAATACTCAACGGATCCAATTTTGGCAAATTACCTAAAATCCCCACAAACAGTATTAACCTAAAAAACGGGGTCAACCAATATCCAATTCACTCACCATGGGGAACAATCTCCTAGTGATCCATGGTAATCTAGAAGGCTGGGAAGATGGGCAAAAATCCCAACACATCCCCCCTCTTGCCTAGATTTCCAGCGAGAATAGGATCAGTATTGGAGAATACCACTTCAGACCCTAGGTCAAATACTTCTTTGGTTCAAGCATAGTATGGTTGATTGGTACTCTATGCTACTTGGGATGACCTTCAGCATGCGGCTCTCTTCCTCTTCCTCCTTGCTACTGCATCCTCAGAGCGCAGTCCCCAAATTCTTCTGTCATGCTGGGCTGATCAATTTACTCGTGACAATATTAATTCCAGGATCCATTTTCCCCCATCAGGGAATATGACTCGCTATCATATTCAAAATTCTTGGTCCAGCGTCCTTGATTTCCTGATTTCCCTCCATGTCCTCAACAGGATATTCTTGCTGTCAATGTTTGTTTCACAGCTCAACTAATAATGCTCAATTATATTTGCTCTTATTATCTTCTCATAATAACTTCTTGGATCATATCATTCTTAATTCTTCTCTGGAGAGCTTATCTCATTAATTTTAAGCTTAATTTTTCCAAAATTAGAGCTTAACTGATTCCAGAGTGCATAATATCAACTATCATAAAAGTCTGACTACCCCCTCTCATTCATCTCATATGTCAAATTTGGAGTCTCAGTACCAACAACCGCTTGAAAGCATGTCCAATAAAGATGCTTGCCTCTTACAAATGATGATTCAATCTTGCGATGGGTTCTCTTCTATGGTCCCCCTAGGACTCATACTCCCATTTAAGCACCCATTGCCAGTCCTTCTGCAGATTACTGGAAACGTTATCAAACCCTAATGAAGCCATATTAGCAATCATCTCAAACAACTTGTGGCCAATCCTTCCTCTGTTGTTGATTCCCAAATTGATTATCTATACTCTCATGGATTTGGCTCCTTTTGCAGATACTCCTACAATCATCATTGAACCTCCTGAAGCAATGCCCTCTTCTATTGATTGATTGTTCCTTACCAGATCTGACTTTCTTCCAGAGTTCCTTTTTACTCATCTAATTTTACAAACCAGCTGTTCTTTCAGCCAAACTGGCTATCAGAAATTGTGAACATTCTAAAACCCTCTGTGCAAAACTGAGGACCCAAGTGACTGAGGCTCTGGCCATAGCACTGAACCTTTCCAATCTCGAAAACCTCCTAGATTAAGATGTTGCAGCCTATGCCCCTTATTTTGCCAGTCAAGTTCTTAGAAGTTTAGCCACTAAGCTTCCAGCCTCTCCCAGCTTCCATTGCTCATTCAGCTTTTTATTTTCAGGAAGTTTGTAGTCATCATCTGAAGGATGCCATATGCTACCTGCACGACTATCTCTTTTCTGGCACGTCCCATTGGTACCTCCCCCTGATGGCTTTGATTGGGGGCATGATTTCGCAACCCTCGCCTAGTATCCCTTGCTTGATGCCAGATCATATGTCCAATATTCTTGACAAAGCTCATTGGCAAGCACTCAAGACCAACCTTCCAGCTCAGGCGCCATATTGGGATTATTCAGGGTTATTCGCCAACTGCCTCTTCTTGTTTTGTTGCTTCCCTCCCCAATCTGGGGTATCATTTTTGGCAAGTACCAACATTTCCATCTCTCCTCCTATAGTCACATTTTCACAGGGATCTACCTCCGCTCAGCAAACTTGGCTTTGAGTATGTTTGGCCCTTGCTAGCATTTTATCTCACATAGATTTTGGAAGCTTGTTTGCTCCTACTACGTTTCATGCTCCATCCTCAAGAGGTGACATAGGTGGAATCATTCCTGAGTTGAGGATAATTAATAAAAATATAAAAATATACCTTTTTTCTGTGTGTTAATTTTTTCCTGTTATTTTTTATTAATATTTTATTTTTTTCTTTTTTTATATGAGGCTTTACCTCAATTTGGTTCAAAGATACATCTTTTTATTTATTCCCCCAAACTGGTTCCTAGGTATACTTAGACCTAACAGTTTTCTATAGTTCAAAGGTCTTAATTTTTTAAGACTTGACCATCTAGTTTGGTTCAGCAGCTTTTTTCAGGCTTAACCAAATCATCAGGGCATAACCATTTTAATGGTTCAGCTGTCCTTTGGGAACACTTTTTCCTTATTATTATTTTTTCATTGATCTACCACTTTAAGTACTTAGCATGAGCTCAATTTACTATCCTTTCACCCAAGATGTTCTTGATGGTATAGGCATCCCTCCCCATATTAGCGATAATCTTGAATGGACCTGACCACAATGCATCTATTTTATTTCTTTCAAAACCATGTGTATCACAATGGGCAACTTTTCACCTATTCTGTATTCTGATAAGGTCGGTCAGCTCTTATCATCTGTCATTTTTGCTCTGACCCTTTTCTTTAAGGTCATATTAAATTCTTGCAATTGCATTTTAATCAGGATATTTGACAATTGGTTAGGTCTTGCTCCGCACTCATCCCTAATGTTGGTTTCACCACTGAATATAAATCAGCAGCATCGCGGCCTTTTTTCCATATAACAACTCAAATGGCATTTTTCCTGTCGCATTATGATGACTTATGTTTTATGCAAACGTCACTGAATTAAGATACATTCCCCATGCGGAAGTTCTTCCTGTGACCAGCTTCCTCAGCATCGTGGCCAGCATCCCATTGACCTGTTCTACCAGTCCGTTCATCTCTAGCTGGTAAGGTACAGACATGACTCCTCTGATCCCCATTATTTCATTTAATCACAGGATCACATTAGACGTGAAATCTGTTCCATTTTCACTCAACAAGACCTGCAGGCATCCATGTCAATATAATACTTGATCTAGGATAAGCTGTGCAGTGCTTGTAGCATCTACTTTCACTAGGGCCTTTGTCTCAACCCATCTCGTCAGGTGGTCAATTACAACTATGATGTATTTGACTCCCCCAGTACTAATGGTTAATGGTCCTATCACGTCAATGGACAACATATGTCAGGAAAATCCAGGGCGGACCACTCAGTATCCAGTCATGTTCTTGTGCAGAATGTACAACAGTCACTCCTCACAACTATCCAGATAGTCCGCTACATCATAGTTGATGGACTCCCAGTACTAGTGAATAAGATTAGTCATCTTCCTCAGGCCTCCATGCCCAACAACCTTGTGAGCTGCTTGCACTATAGCTGCTCTTCCAATGGCTTCAGGAATAATAACCACTTCCCATCAATCATCTTGAAAACTTGTCCATCCATAGTCTCAGTGTTTTCTATCACTTTCCAAAGCGCACCTTGGATTTCTCGGGCTCATTCCCAATTTATCCATAGACCATTCTCTGGAATAGCTCATCTGCCTGCGGGTATACCAACTGGACCATTGGCAACCGCAATAAGCCATCCGCATTCTAATGAGAAGCCCCCACTCAGTGTACTATCTCATAATTGTAATCCTGAAGCTTTAATGCCCATCGGGCCAGTTGTCCTTCCAGTTCTCTTAAATTGTGCAGCCAACATAGTGAGGAGTGTTACATTACCACTTTAAAACGCATCTTGTGAATATACACCTAAAACTTTTTACAGGCATAAATGACTGAAAGGCATTCACACTCAGTCACAGTGTAATTCCTTTCAGCTGCTAGGGGTGTTCAGCTTGCATGCGCTACCAGATGTTCATCCCCCAAGCTTCCATTTGGCTCAGGATGGCACTGATTGCTGTTAACTTGCATTGGTCTTTTACCTAACTGAGGTAAGCTGACCAGGAGATGGACATTACCGAACTAAAAACCAAAACTAAAATAATGTAACTAATTGATTCAGTTAAAAAACCCCAAATGAGCGATTGGATGAATCACATTGGACCAAACAACCAACCATGTGGGCAGCGGAAACTACTTGTCCCTCCATGGCGGAAGGGGATGGGGGATCAGGGGGCTCATCTTTGGCAGCAGCTATCTCTTCCCAGAGTAGGTGCGTGTCAAGGCAGATAGCAAGGGCGTCAGGGCATCAGCGGCATGTGGTTCAATATCACTGATGATTGATACTTCCTAGTAATTGCCAACCATAAAAACGGCAGTAATATATTTGGCTAAAGCCTTTTTGGCTATAATGCAGGCGTCTGGTAATTTAACAAACGTTGCAATGTTGGTTCAGGTGATCTTAGCTTTCAGATTTCATGCTACAGTTACCACATTCTGGATAGCTTTGGTGACATTTTTGTAAAGTTGTTTTACATAAATCTTACTTTTTGGAGTTAGATTTTCGGGGATAACAGAAGGTGGAATTCCTCCTGCAAGCGCTGCCACTGATTTAGTAGTGGCTTTGCAAAGGGGATGGAAATCTAGTGTGGTGGCTGCTTCTACTGAAAGCTGGTGGTCGCTGTGGAATGGTTCAGCGTTTGGCTTTGTAGCATATAAACAAGGGGGAATTCTTCATCCCATTTTGCATTGCAGAACTGGTCGACTTTCAGTGATGATTCTTTCAATTATAATACCTGATCAATCAATTTCATCCAAAAACTCCCAAGGGTTCTGGCAAAATTGAATCAGGGAATCGGCATATGGTTGAGGATTGGTTGATTTATTGGATGTTGCATGGGATCAGACTGGGGTACAATCCTGCACTTGATTGAAAGATTAATGTGTGGCACTGGGGCATGGTGGATGCTGATTGGTGGCTGCAGGTGCAGCTGCAGCAACAGGCTCTGGGGGAGGGGGAGGTAGGATAGTACCCCATGCCGGAATTGGTGCAGGGTGGGCAGCGGATTGGTGGCCATTGGACAAACTATCAGCGCTGTCAGAAGCTGCTAGATATGGGCACTTGCATTTTGTGTGGTCTAACTCAAAGCGGGATGGACAAATCGTCCATCCGCCCTCAACGAGGGCCCAGAACAGATGGTTGGGGGCAGATGGGATAGAAGCATGAGAGGTAATTGATGGGGCAATTTTGTTTGCTTCAGGGCTGATCATGGCATATGCATAAGGACTAGAGAGGCGTGTGGCCCCATTTGGGACCACTTTCTGCAAGATGGGGTTGGAGCCATAGGCTGCCAAACCTTCCATAAGCTCCTGGTGGAGCACCTCAGGGGGAAGGTGGATAGGAAAACCATAAAACTGAACCACCAAGGTGGTGTCTACTGGGAGCTGGGTGCATGTTGTTAGGAGAGGTGTATCCTGGAAGACCAGGGGCACTTTGTCGCAGTGGCTGCATCAGCTTCACAAGTGAAGCCAAGATCAAAATACCCCTTATAGGGCGGAATTCAATAAATCAGTCTGGTGTCATCACCACCTGAGCCATTTTGATAATGGCTAGGTTGTTGTATGGGAAAAGTTTCCCATATTTGACTCTAAGGCCAAAACGCATGTTGCTCTGAGGGAGCACCAGGGGGCAGTGAGGCACCACTTGGGATTGTGAGAGGTGGGTGTCAAGATCCTTTGGAGGAATGAATCATCTCATGGGTTTGGAATAATTGGGAGAGCCAGTCCAAGAACGTTTTCCTGTCAGATGTAAAATGGCGGGTAGAGTTTTTCCTCTCCACACTGGGGCAGCCAGCGTGAAATCCAATAACATCAGAGCGAAACTATGGCAAGTGATTAGGTTTTACTTTTTATTAACCATAAAAATTGCTTGGAAAGTTACGCTGATCAGAAAGAGAGTTAACTTGCATTGGTCTGTATTATAAATTCTTGATTGAAATTCAGATTTTAAAAATCAGAGAATCTATTAAATACTGGCCTAATTTTTCCAAAAAATTTGTGCCTCTTCACTCCAAATGAATCCTTTTTTCAAATCCTTCAGTAAATGGAAGAGAGGCTCAGCAATTCTTGTAAAAACCTGAATTAATCTTTGGTAGTATCTGACCATTCCAATAAACAATTGGACATCTTGGACACTTTTCAGAACAGCCATTCGCTATATGCCCTCACTTTTCTGGGCTTGCAGCTTCAGTCCACTAGAGTTGATTATGAATCCTGGATATTCCAACTCTTTATTGAAGAAGTGACACTTCCTCAGCTTGATCTTCATGTTGGCTGCGGACAGTCACTTAAAAACTTCCTCCAGGTGGTGTAAATGTTCAGTAAACGTCCTACTGAACGCATTTTTATTGTCCAAGTACACCAGGACAAATGACAACTTCAGGTCATTCAAAATGGCGTCCATGGCCCTCTGGGACGTTGCAGGCGCATTGCAAAGACCTTGGGGCATCCTCATCGGTTGATACAGCCCCCTGCGCGGTAATAATTGCACATCTCTACAGGCCTTCCAATGGCAAATTGATTTTCCAATATCCTGATATTAGATACATTGTGGAAAAATACTTCTCTTCTCCCAATCAATCTAGTGCATCATCAATTCTTGGTAGGGAATATGAATCCATCTTTGTAATCTTGTTCAGCTTCTAGTAGTCAAGCACCACCCAATTAGAGCCATCCTTCTTCTTCATGATAAGGATAGGGTCACCCAGGGACTCATTAACAGAACTATAAGCCCCTGCTTCACTAGTTTACTTATTTCTTCCTCCACTACTTCTTTGGCCACCTTTGACCCTCAAATCAGTCTCATTCTTATCAGCAAAATTTACCTGGTGTTGACCTTATGGATCACATTCCTCACGCATCCCAAACTGTGGTCATCCTGGACAAATACTTCCTGATACTTGTTGAATAGCTCAAGCACATCCTCCTTCTGTCTGTCCGTCAGATCAGCGATTTGCTATCAATTGACTTGTAGTTGTTACTTTTGGTCACCCTGGTTGGTAATCCCATTTCATTGAAATCCCAAAATCGTGGGATTTACTCAATTTAGCCGTCAGGATTAGATTAAAATGCAATGATCTGATTCTTCTCAATCTCTATTGGTTTTTACTAAAGTTCTCCAGGAGAACTCAAATTTCTTCATGGCCTGGCATAATTATTTCAGGAGCCACCCAAGGCTCTACTCTGGACTTCTTCCAGGGGCTTCTGACCTCTCCATACAGCAGCTCAGGTATCTCTAAAGTCAACCCTGTGTTGACTAATATCTGTGATCCCAGCGGTATGGTTCTCAAACTCTTAATTCTCAACGGAATTCCCCAATTTTCCAGGATTTCTGTCATCATTTCTCATCACTTCTGGCCAACTAATTGGTATTGAATCAGTATAATGCCGTCATTGTAGATCAGATTGATGAAGTTATTTCTCCTAGTCAGTGTAGCTTCTCCATCTTTCTGATAAACCAATGGTAACGTCTGACCCAATTGGTCAATGTATTATCCTCAAAGTTACATTTTACTCCATATTTTCATAGAAACTCCGTCTTAGTCAGAATATCATAATTTTGGTTGGCCAAACCTATTGCTGAGGCTGATACCACTAAGGATCCAAATTGAAATGGTGGAGCTTTAAACTCCACAGAAGATTTTGGTATAAGGCCTGGGTGTTTTATATTCTTTCCTGTTTTATAAATCATGCAAGATCCTCATCTTCACCATCTTGGTTGAGACAATACCAATGGGCGCTCCACTATCAACTATCGCCCATACCCTTACTTATTTAACCAGTATATCTATATATGTACACTTGGAGTATTGTAAAATTGTATTTAATGAGTGTATAGTGGCATTATTTCCTGAATTGAGGCTGTGAATTATTTGCACTGATAAATCAGGAAACAATTCCTTGATTGCACTAAGGGGGATAGACAGGTTTGTCTCATCTAATTTGACTTTGGTCAATTCTTCTGGGTTCTCCGCAGGTCAAATATTGTCTGCCAGTTGCCATGCATATGGCTGAGCAACTTCCTTAATTATTTTATGGTCAATCCCCTTCTCTCTGGATCTAGTTACTGCATTCGCATCTAAATTGACTACTTGTTATAGTTGATCCTGCGCATCATCATTAACAAACAGAGAACTAATGTCAATTTCTTCTTGCATACTATTGGGGGAACGGGTTTTTCTGCAGCGCTAAAAAGTTCCCATCTAGGCCGTGGGCCCTTTTTCTGACTCCTGTTGGGTTTAGACTCTTTCACTTGGACTATATTGATCTGTTCTTTATAATTCTTGCAGTGCAAAGTGTCCTTTGACTCCGCACTGGTAACAGCATTTTTCTTTTGTATTGATCCACTTAAAATCTTTGGGCTTATTTGCTGCCATGGTTTGATTAGTGGAATCCTTAAAACCCTCATTCCCTTTCGTGGGAATCAAAATTTGTACTGGATTTGGTTTGAAACTTCCATTTGGGGAATTGAAAGTAGCTCCTAATATTTTCAAATGATCCACCATCTGTGAGGTGGTAATCTCCATTGTGAACATGGAAGATATCATTTGGTGTAAATTGTAATAGGGCTGAAGTACCGCCTGCAACGCGATCCATCCATCAAAATCATCCAGCACTTTTGCTCCAACCAAAATCTGCAATTCTTAGTAGAAAAAATTGGTGAAACTTGCTAAGGATTCACCTTCTGGAACTGGATTCCATTGTATTCTTGCTTGCACTTTAACATGCATGTGGGACTTCCAAATTCTTTCATAATGGCCGCTTTGTTCTCTTAGTATGACCAACTATCCCCCTCTAGATGGGGCAACATTAGGTTCTGACAATTGGTATCCAAGCAATTCATCACCGTCAAAGCTTTTTGATGATCACCATAACTGAACATTGTTATGTCAATTAATTGGAAAAATGCAGGGGCATTATCCCAATGGAATGTGGGTAATTTTAGCATAGACATAAATTCCTCCAAGGTTTCTCTAGCCACTAATCTTGGTTTGGCTACTCAACTGACTTGTGGAGTGATTTTGGGAGTTATCTTTGAAATGTCTGTGAAGCAATCAGTATATTTCTTGGAATAGTCAATATTCCAACTAATGTTTTTGGGGTCCCTTATTTGGCATTAATAGCCGCATTGGGCTCACATTCACATTTGTGAGTCTTCAACCCTTCGACTTGCTTTATTAAACACTCTAGTTCTGTGTTGAATGTATGCAATCAAACACAATCATCTTTGCATTTAGTTTTCAAGAATAAAACTTCTCAAGCTAGATCTCCTTCTTTCTTCTTTGATGACATTACTTTTCCTAGCAACTCATTGCCAAAATTGGAGACATCTTTGACTCTTTCCTTGATCTTGGTAACTCACTCCTCCAAGGCAGCGAATTCTCAATGATTGGCAGAATTCAAGGCATTCCGTTGATGGTTGCCAAATCCATCCAGAGTTTTCTTAACTTATCCTAATATGACATGGTATTCTGGTTTATCCTAATCAACTACCCCCTGTAGTGAGCATCAATTGTTAAAAATCCAGTTCTTATCACTGATTAATAGTTTTAAAAATGGTTGACTGCAAAGGTTCAGTAAGTGCACGGTTCACGTTGTCTGATAGTAGTAGAAATTGATTGATAATAGTGCACAACTATTATCTGTAGTTGAATAGACCACCTGTTCTGGTCCAACACTCAAAATGTATTTCTCCTCAAAAATACTCTCAATGTCTTCAGTAGGGATTTGTACCCTTATCCACCTAACTTAATCCCCACTTAGATCCTAAGTTTATGGCCTTTCCTCTGGTGATACACAGTTGGCAGCAATTCCCATCCAAGTTCAGCTTCTCTTCTAAGGATCATTGATCCTTACTCTTTATACTAAAAAAGTGTCCCCGATTAAAGCACTCAGAAATAATTTCCTGAAGAGGAATAAAACTAAAACCAATACTGAAATTTTTTAAATAATTTTTATTGTGAATTATCAAGGGAATTTATAGAGGGAATCCAGCGCCCAACCCTCATTTGGCACCTTAGCAATGAAACAGCAGCTGAAGCTATTTAATTACCCTTCATCGTCTCATCAGCAATGGTCTTCCCCATCCTGTTAGGATTCCATCATCAGACATCTTTGAGATCTAAAACGGAAAGAGTCAGAAAATGTGTCCCTAACGTTATCTACTCAATCTCAGAAAGCTAACCATATTTGGTGAGTGACCTGATTAGGTAATGGGACTTTTTACCCATCAAGAAAGGTCAAAAACTAACTGATTAATTCACTAGTTGCAGGTGACATCACTCACCTTACAACTTGCTTCTTTACCCCAATTGGTTGGTGATGAAACCAAACCAATCCCAATTGATACACAAGATAGTTAATCATTGATCAAATATCAGATTCCCCCATTTCATTGGCAACTCTGCCTGACGAGAACTTAAGCATTCACCCAAATTGATCCCTGACAAATCCAATCCTGGAGAATACCTAAATCCCCCCAAACCGTATTAACCTGAATTTGGGGTCAACTGGTATCCAAATAACTCGCCATAGGGAATTATCCCCTTGCAATCCATGATAATCTAGAAGGCTGAGAAGATGGGCAAAAATTTTAACACCACTTATAATGGTCTTACAGGATATGCAGATTGGAAGCACTGATAGCTAAATTCCAACATCTACTTTACCTGTAGATAGGGTAAACTGCAAAGTCTCAATGTAAGGATCAAGAGAGTTTAATGTTCCTTATAATTAAAGGAATCACATCATAAAGGGGAATTAGTAAGCCATAGTAAGATCCAATTGGGAAAACTTCTAGTCTTGCTAAATCCCACCTGCTATAGCTCCCAAGCCTTGAATCCTGGGTATGATGGCAGAGTTGTCCAATGGAGACCTCATGTTGATATAGTTCTGGAAAAAGTAAAACTCAAATGAATCCCCGTATCCATATAATAAACCAAATAAAAACTTACTGCCATGGAGCTTGCCAATTAATTAAGTCTGTACTGCTACTCAAGATGAGTTTTTGCACAGAGCAACAGCCAGAATACCTCTGATGCAGTCATCCAAAAATTTTGGTTGAACATGAGTAGGTTGAACGCCAACACCTGCCAGGCAATCCCAAAATTGGTAAATATAACTGGAAATTGGTACTGAAGTTCACCTAATTTAATTAAAATTGGTGAAATCTTATGATTTTATCTTTATAAACTTAAAGTAATAAATAAAGAAGTTGGAGCGGCTGCAGTACCAGTTGGGGACTGCTGCATTATAAGCTCAACATATCAGAAATAGAGAAGATGGCATTGATGCCTAGGGAATAACTTCACAATATAGCAATGGATATTGATATACTAATCTGTGACCAATGTTAATTTAGAACCAGCTTGTTTGGCTGGATCAGTATCAAAATTTTTACAACATTTTGCTGCACAAATCCCCTGGGTGAGCTGGCAACAATTTGCATGACAGCTGACAGGGTACAACCAAGGCCAGAGCGGGTAAGGACGGTCCCATTTTTTATCAAAGGTTTGGCTCACCCAAACCTGTTAGGGGTAGGCTCACAGTCACTGACAATAGGATGGGGGGCTCAATGGGCAATTTCAAGTCTGAGGTTATTAAACAGTTCAATACTATTCACTATTGGCCTGTTCTCTATAATGGGACTTGAACTGGGTGGGAATGCCTTCTGGAAAGGCGGGGAGCTGCACCCTTGGTGTTGGAAATGGCTCTTGGCCACCTTACCTCCTGACCCACCCCCTTGATCTTCTCCCCCAATTCCTTGGTGGTGAGAAGAAGGTGTCAAGTAACAAACTTCAGGGGTAAGCTGTCACCCTGTAATCTGGGAGAGCACCCTTCTACTGCGCCTTAACCATGTGGAATTGATGTTACACACAAAGAAGGGGGTGAAGAAGGTGGCTGTCCCACTTGTGACCCAAGGGCAATATGACCCATGTGGTGAATGAGAGGTGGGTGACTGCATATCCCATCAAGGTTGCTCCCTTTCCCCCTTACCTTACTACCTAAGAGTTGGTGCAACAGATCAGGGGGGTGTTTAGAGGTTGCATTGGTAAGAGGCTGCCACCAGCGAGAAAGTGTTTGGCATCTCTCCCCCTTGATGGTCTCATGTCTCAGTGAGGGGCCCATTAATTTAAAAAATTAAGGTTTGGTGGAATCAAGCATCCATGGTATGATTAGGTTTGAAACCCCACTGGAGTGTTTCCCTTCTGCCAGAAGAGGTGGGCCTAACCCTAGCAGGTTTAAATGTAAAATCCATTTTGATACCCAATGAAATCTCCCTTATGTGGCCTGTCCATGGGTGCATCCAGTTGCCTACTGGATGAAGCATCATGGTTCTGCTAAGCGAAACTGCACTGGGAGGGGAATTTGGTGGCAAAATCCAGGCGGTATTTGGCTGGCCAGCATGAGGTTGATCTGGTGTCAAACCGTTGTAAAATCCTGATTGGCCAGAATTGAATGGGATTGCACCACCCACAATTCATGCAAATTATATATATTCCCCAAGCCCCTAGCACTTAAGACAACCATCCCTCACAGGTATGGTTGTTGATCAATTTTTTAGTTTTGTTTAAATAGATTCCCACACAAAAGTTTCTAGCAAAATTTTTTCTGCTTATTACATCCACCACTCACTAAGTTCCAAATCCCTTGGGCTATGCAATGGCTGGGCCATAGTGGATGTCATCACAACATTGATGCCCTCTCCCCTCAAATGACAATATCAGTTTAGTGGCCTCCCAGGAATACCTCCACTTTTGGACACCATCAGGTGACATGATGTACCATTGCTGGTAGAGATTATGCTTACCAATGGGTGAAGTTTCATGACTTCTCTGTGCACTTGACAACCTGAGTCACCACAGTGAATTCTGGGCCCTCTGAGGGCCAAAGAGAGATGTCAGTGGTAGAATCTGTGGCTGCTATGGCAGCCATGGCTTAGTTGTTAATAGGTATGTTAGTAATATTGATCAGCCACCATCCCACAATTGCTTCCCTCCCCATCAAATTTCAAATGTATAGATGCTATGCCCCCAGCATTCTAATTTACATTCTGGATACTTACCCCGATTGGAAAGCGGGTCTCAATTTATTAGCTGGTTCTGACACACCCACCATTCATCAACAACATGGGTAGGCGTCATGGAAACAGCAGAAGTTTAGACTGACCTGCCAGTCAGGATGCGTGAACACCCAAAAAGCAAGCCAGAATGCCAGAGGCATTGCTGACCATATAACTTGATATGGAGCCAGAAAATGTTATACCATGAAGTGGTGATGCAACAACAGGGTAAGGAGTATTCCAATGGCAAACCACACTGAACCCATTCCCAACTCAGTGATTCTCACTGCATGAGGTGGGATTGCCAGGATAGTCTCAACAAGATTCTCAGCTTGAGTGGTCAGCTCATTGGAGTTGATGTGGAGATAGCTTCTTTCTTTCCATTGTTGTACATAGGGCCATAAGATCCCCATGTATTGGTGTCAAAAATTAATAAAAGCGGGGTTGTAGGACCAAAAGTATCAGACTCG